>JANHFP010005388.1:227793-243387 GCA_032468135.1 Calamaria suluensis | reverse complement strand
TATAACAAGTGCGGCTGGCAGAGAAGGTTTGGGCTGTTGGCAGATGTGACATTTGGAAACCCACTGTTCTAACTCCCTATCCATTTGTGGCCACCATACGTAGCTGTGATCTAACTTCTAGTGATGCCCGGATGGGCCTCATGCAGAATGGCAAGAATGGGCTCCCTCAGCACAGGGGGAACTACTACTCAATTTCCCCACAGTAGACAACCTTTCTGAATGGACAACTCATGATGTCTGTGGCTGTAAGGTAAGTACTTGGGAGATGTTGGCTCTCCTGGCCATCCCCTGCAAACCCAGTCCAATACACAAGAGATGGTTGGGTCTGTGGAAGAGCAATGGCGGATATCAGAGGCTGATATCAGAGAGTGCAGATCTTCTACTAATAGGACAGAGGACACTGGTGTAGGGTCACGATCGGAGATAGGCAAGGGGCAGTCTGCATGTGTCTGCATGCATCTGCATGGCCTAAATATTTCCCAGACCTGTAGACTAATTTATAGGAATAGGCTGACAGAAACTCAGTCCATCGGTACATGCGGGGGGGGGGGGAATAATACTGCAGGCATTTGGCAGTCTTTGCCAACAACCCCAGCAGCGGCTTATGGTCCATGACCAGACAAAAAAATCGGCCATAAAGGTAAGTATGAAAATGCTTAATGCTGGCCACTGCAGCAAAAGCTTCAAAGTCTAATTGGCTATAATTCCACTCTGGAGCGGAGAGCGTTCTGGAGTTTAACACAATAGGGGCCTCCAGTCCATTTGGAAAAATATGGCTAAGGGCGGCCCCTACACCTAATGAGAGGTGTTACAGATGAGGGAAAGTGGCAAATTCTCATCATATTGTACTAAAACTACATCGGATGTCAGCACAAGTTTGATAATGCAGAATGCAGCAGCTGCACATTTGTTCCACACCAATGGGGATCGCGCATTCAACAAACGATGTAGTGTTTCAGCTAGTGTGGCTTTATGGGGATTGAATATGGAGTAAAAATTTAGTATCCCAAAAAAAGCATGAAGTTCAGCTCTATTGGACGGGGCAGGGGCATCACAAATCGCAGCGATTTTGGCTGGAGTAGAATGGATACCCTTGCTGTCAACTAGGAATCTCAGGAATTCAACACTAAGCACCCCTATGCGGCACTTCTCTTTTTTTAACTTTAAGTCTGCATCCCTGAAACGAGCCAGGACAGACCATACCCTACTGAGGAGCTCAACTTCACATGAAGCAGAAACCAGCACATTGTCAAAGTAGGGTACCATGCCCGGCAACCCATGGAACAGCCATTCCATGAGACTCTGAAAGATTCTTGGGCCACACAGACCCTGAACTGTAACTGGGTGCATTTGAACGCACCACGGTGCGTCACTATAGTTTGCACCATGGCAGAGGACTCATCGATAGGCAACTGCTGATAGGCCTGTGCCAGGTCTAATTTAGCAAACACACTGCCCTTACCCAGGGAGTGTAGCAAGTGTTGCACAACAAGTACTGGGTAAGGGTACGCCTGTAGAGCCCTATTGATAGTCCCCTTGTAATATGCACAAATTCTTACAGACTCATCCTGTTTTAATGGAATGACAATAGGTGTCTCCCATGGAGAGTGGTTGACTGCAACAAGGACACCCTGCGCTATGAGTTTGTCCAATTCCTTATCCACCCAGGGCAAAAGCATGAGCGGCACCCTTCTAGCCTTTAAATGAATAGGCAACCTGAGGGTCCAATTAAAAGAGATGGGGCAACCCTTACAGTTACCAAGTTGGTCATCAAACACATCAGGAAATTTGGAGATGAGCGAAGCAGGAACAGCGGCCGGAACAGCGTGCACCTTGGAGACCTCCAATCCTAATGCGTTGAACCAATCAAGGCCTAAGAGGCTAGACAAATCACCAGCCACCATGACCAAAGGCAGCTGGCCCGAGAATCCATCATGCACAATGTGAAACACACCGCAACCCTTGATTGGAATAAACTGCCCTTGATAGTCCTTTAGGTGAAATGGGCACGGCTCAAGACAGCTAGCAGCTGAAACAGGCAGCATTTTGTGAAATGTAGCCCAAGATATGATCAATTTAATGGAGCCTGTATCCACTTCCATCTTGCATGGGTTGCCCTCCACGAGAACCGTGATGTAAAGCCGGCTGGCAGATCGAGATGCGGAAGAACGGCTGACAGCAAAACAGTCATTTTCATCGGCAGGGCACCAGCGGACTGCCTTCCTGGAGGAGGCAGGCTCAGCCCGAGGAGCAAGAGGAGATAGTGTCACCCGACAGACGTGAAATAGGTGGCCTTGCTTGCTGCACCTGCAGTAAATGGCTGCGTGGAAACGGCAGTCCAAACAATTGTGCTTCTCCCCCCAACCCAAGCAATGGCCAGAGGAAATGGAATCACTAGTTGATGGGTGAGCGGGCTTGCATCTCTTCTGGGACTGAAGTCTACTTAATTCAGCTTCATTGGTGGAGGAGAAACCCAGGTCTGCAGCTTCGTGATGGACTGAGTGGGGGTTGCAGATGAAATTGCGCCAGTCATGGAACTTTTTAAGCTCTGCCATGGATTTTTCTGACATTTTGGAAGCTTGTGGTTCATCAAGCGCAATTTGAAGAGTCAGCTCTTTTTGTGCCAGTAAACAGCGTTTCAACTTCCAATCATACAGCCTGGAGATCAATTGATCAAGAAGTACATCATCAAGGTCACTAAATTGACAATGCTGGGTGGCAGCATGAAGTGCAGACATGTAGTCACCAACAGACTCGGTCTCACCTTGGAATCACTGGTGAAAAGTGTTCCTACAGGCAAAACATGAAGGAGCAGGAGAAAAATGTGACTTGATTTTCTCTTGGAGGGTGGCCCATGGCACAGAAAACACCAGCTGAGGAAACACTAATGATCATGTGATTCCAAAAATATCACAGCTGCAAGAACTGAGGAAAACCCCACACTTCGTCTTGTCAGAGATGCCTTGCAGATCATTCCCCCAGAGAAAACATTTGAAGTGCTCCATATATGCATCCTAAGACTCGGATGCCGGGACAAAAGGAGTAAAAACGGGCAGAGATGTCACCTTGAAAAGGACAGAGTGCGATAACATCTCATGTGTGACTTCAAAACAATGTTATCTCAGCAAGTTAGCTCTTAAGTGACTTCGTTGAGGCGCCTCAGCCTCCCAGTCCTTCATCACCAGTGTTCTATTCTCTGAACAATGGGGGATAATAGACTGATAATAAACAGCAACCAGGTTTCTTGCAGCTAAGAACTCTACCACAGTTACAACTTGACAGTTGTAAATAGAGGAGCTGTCCAAACCCTGAACCAATCACCAGCTCCAAATCTCCAGCTCGATGAACACCTGGCAAATGGGTCAGTCACTTGCTCCCCCACTGTTGCTGTGCTGGCAGCTTACAGCTGCCCCTGTGAGGACTTAACAGTTCCCTACCCTTGAGTTCCCTACCCACAGCGTTCCGTGCACCTTTGGTGTTGAGTCATGCCGGCCACATGACCATGGAGATGTCTTCGGACAGCACTGGCTCTTCGGCTTTGAAACGGAGATGAGCACCGCCCCCTAGAGCCAGAAATGTCTAGCACATATGTGCGAGGGAAACCTTTAGCTTTATTTTTGAGAACGATGAGGGAGGGAACTGCCTTCACCCTCTTTTCTCTCACACCAAATATATTGACTGAGCTGCCTCTTTTATTTCTCTGAAATGCACCTCTCACCCTTTCCTGGGAATCCAGCCTACTATATTCCTTCACATCCTGCCATCGAGAAAGAACCCTGTCTACGTCCCACAAAATGGAAACAGTTAAGAAATGAGATCTGGAGCATGCCTATCTTAGCCAATCTGATGGGAAGAACAGATGTCCAGAGTTCCACAAATAACCTTATATAGCATGATCCCATGCTATATAAGACTGTAAAGATGAAGAAATAGTCATAATTGTAAATTGCCCTTGAAGAAAACTAGGAACCAATGTAGCTCTCTTTTGTCACCATATATAAATATCAGCTAAAAAAGTACAGGTCTCCTGTGTGAGCAGAGGGTTGGATTAGATGACCTCCAAGGTCCCTTCCAACTGTGTTACTGCTACTGTCTACCACTAACTCATCATCTCTTTGCATTTCTTATTATAAGCCTTCAAAGTTTTCTGCCTGATTTCAGAAGTTGCTATGTTAATTGTTTCTTTGCAAGATGTCAACAATCATTTAATTCTTAAAAGTGTTTAAATGCTTTCTGCCTGCCTACCCTACTACTATTTTCACCTTAGCATTGACATTTCCCTTCTGGTCTTAAAGTTTTTAGGAAACATAGGATTAGTAAAGCTATAGTTCATTATTGATCTTTTTTAATTGTTGGTGTTGGAAATATTTCAATTTCCCCTAAATTCATAACAAGTCTTATTTCATATGTGTATGGTAGCCTTTTTGTTTGTTCAAAGATTATAAAACTGGTGTCTTGTATACAATCTGTTCTGAAGCTGTCAGACTGATAAAATGTTTGGCTGTTTTAATGTATAGGGAAGGATGAGCACCCAGTTGTCAAAATAATTTGAACCAATCGGCATGTTGTAGGAGGAGCAGATGCAATCTGAGCTGTGAACAGATAATTCTGAATGAAAACCCTTTCAAACAAAACAAGCTGAATATCAACTAACCATTTTCAATTAGGTCTGATAATAGGAAGGGGAGCAGTCATTTTTCAGGGATCAGGGAGAAACAACATCCCAATGCTCTATTTCTGTTGATTAGGTATTTTAATCCGAACATTATCTGGCAAAGGACTTACGGGGAGTCCTTATGAATTTTTCATGAGCTGCATATGCTGCTGAATGAATTCAGTGAGTGTCACACCATGTAGCTTGCAGACAACCCACATCCACAAGGAGGCTACCGAAACAGAAAGCACTTTGGTGCATTTTCAGAGGCAAAGCCAAGCCTGATAAAGCTCTTTTCTGACAGGATTGATTTATCCATTCTTCGATTATGCTGCCATTTCTTTAGGCAGCCTTTTCATTCAGATCTACATGCGATGAATGACCAGCACCGAGCGTGTCGATTTATCAGCATTTGAATCCCCAGCAATGTCTTTGGGCTGTGCTATTGTTGTGTTTTCTGTACGGTGAGAGCTGACACAATCTCCAAGCTATGACAGCAAAAGATTCTTCTAGGGAACTTGCTGCTCCGGAGACCGATATTTATATAAAGACTTTCAAAGAACAAATGCATTTAGAACTTGAGCTGCCCAGGGTGTCCGGGAACAGAACCACTTCTCCGAAAATATCCCCCCGCAGTTCTCCAAGGAACTCTCCATGCTTTTTCAGAAAGTTGCTGGTGAATAAAAGCATCCGTCAACGTCGACGTTTCACAGTGGCACATACATGGTAAGACGACTTTGGTATTGATATTTATTCAGTAGGGGACATGTCGCTTTTCCTTGTACACTTTAAGAAAAAAATTAATTCTGTCCTCTTACAGAGTCAGCTGCAGTAACAAAAGAACATATAATTGGATTGTTTGTGCAGCTCCTGTCCACATATAAACAAATACTATATTTGTGAATTCTGGTTAATCTTTGCTACAAAGATTTTTTTAAATTATTTCTCTGAATTATTCATTTTCCTAGTCTGATGTAATCGATATTGTCCTGCTTTGGGGTGTTTTGAGAAGCCAAGACTGCTACATTTTGATTTGACTGTAGGGTAAAATAGCCCTCTGTGAAGCATCTTGAAGGAAGGTCTAGCAGTCAGATAGCATAGATTGAACATTTTGGGTATTTCAGCTCCCTGTGTTTTTGATTGAAACTGATCTCGTCTGAAGTGCATTAATTAAAGTCTATACTAAAGAATGAGTAGGTTTTTTTCTATGAATTTATGCTTTTCTATCTAGATATCTGTTTCATGGTTATGCCTTCTCCTCCTACATAATCATTTAAAACTCCTAATGTTTTCTGTCTTTATTTTTTTTAAAAAGAACTTCAGTTATATTTTCAAATAAAAAAAAACAAATTGTGAAAGGGTAGGTGTTAGGGTAGGAGAAACGGAATCTCAAGGATGTAGTTAATAGATGTTCTACTATTGTTGAATTAGGATTTTTGTCCGTCTTTGGCATTTTGCCTACAGAATAGATAAATAATGTAAAACATTTCATGTTATAAAAAGTTTATTTTGCACGAAGCAATAACTTTTTTTAAAAAAATAACTCTTTATCTTTGCCTGCTTATATATATGCTTATAGCAAACTCTGGAATTGAGTTTGACCAATAGAAAGACCATTATGAAAAGAAAGTGTCACATGATCACAAACTAAAATAATATTCATCATGGACTGTAGACTATAGCACTATCAAGTTTGTCTAATTTGGGACAATTTAAAAAATATAAATTATAGCATCTTTGAATGCATTCTTTTGAATAGTTTATTATTCCAAACTGAAATATGTCATAGTCTTAGACGTAAGTGCTACTGATCTATTCTCAATATTTCATAGTTTTAAAATTCTTTACCCCTATCAGTTATCCAGAGTTCATTTCCCATAAATGGGAGCAGATATGATAGTGCCCCTGCTTTAAATGAAGGAACTGGAGACAGATATGTGGACAGACATGCATTATAGTATAGATAAGCAAGGGGAAAATATATACTTGTTTTCTTTCGAGATTGTCCAAACATTTCCATTTGAACTAAACATTTCCATTTGGATGAAAATATAAGTAGCAAATTTATTTTTCTACATTATAAAGAGATAATAGAAAAATACAATATTCCCAAAAATTATATATAACAAGAGATGTGAGGAAAATACCATTGTTATGTTTTGGCAGGGAAAGATAATTACGTTATTACATCTGGGGTTGTCTTTGCATATGATCCAGAAACTTCAGTATAAAATATGCTATTCCCACCTGTTTATCACTTGATGGAAGCATCTACTTAATTTTACAGATAAAATTTAATGAGATTGGAATGCTTAGATTCTGCAAAAAATAGTTACAACTTGGATATGAAACATCAATGAATTGGCAAAGTTATCTTGATTTGACTACTGTTCACTGTTTATAGAACCTGATATACTACTCCAATGGCAGATCTGAATTCTTATAGCTGCCTCTAAAACTATTCAGATCCTCCCAAATCAAGCAAACATTGCACAATTGGAACTTGGATAATTTGTTATGGAATTCTGGTGATACCATTTGAAAGGGAAGCTTTGCGTCAACAAATGGGTTGCTAGCGAAGCTATGAGATGTCCATTTCTTGGCCACCAAAAATATGGATAATTATTTTTTTATATTCTGGAGAAGCAAGAAGAACCATTTTAAAATTTAATCCTTACTGTTTTCATTGATTGGAAATATTTTTTAAACTTTCCCTTTAGAGCATTTGATCCAGAAAGGGCTAACAAAGTCATTAAAACAACTTACATTAGAAATTGTAAACAAAGCAATCACATTAGGTAATCATAAGTTAAATAGGGTAGTTGGAAAATATGGAATAAGGTATGGGAAACTATGTTCATGTTACTGCCAAGAAAATGTTTTGAAGAAAATTCATCTTAAAAAATCCATAAGCTAATGAAATAGTAGATTATTTTACTACAATAATTAGTAAACAGACAGTACTTCATTACATTGAATGGTCTCCTAGGGCCACTGCCAGAAAAGGGATTGGAAAGAATTCAAGAAATGCTGCTCTGCATGTTTTCCTTGTTTGTTTTAGATCTTCATGTCCCGGTTCTGCTAACAACGATATTGGAACTAGATAGGCAATCCCTTCCTGAGAATATTATTTTGTTTGATTTTTTAAAAAACATGTGGAAAAATAAGTGTCAATCTTTTAGATGTAACAAACATATAAACTGCATTTGTGCATAGAAATGGTTAATAATACCTATCCCCACTGATTGCAGTTGGAAAATGGCTGAGAGCATGCTGTACGATTGGGTTGGATATTCTTGTGTAAGAATGAACTGAGCATACTTCCACTTAATACAAAAACTGGACTCAAAGATGATTGGGACAATTTGATTCATTTGAAGCAGATCAAATGGCGCTCATATTGCCTATCTCTGATTCAAACACATTGCTTTTGATATATATATATTTCAGGGATTCTACCACATGTTATGCCATAAGCTATTTGATTTCTAATTTGGAGAAATCAAGTTGGAGCTTACAAAACATCTTCATGGGAAGGAAAAGAAGAGGAGTTATTAAACTCACTGACATTCTTGCCCTCAAATCATAGCACCTTGGGACAGGAAAGAATAATTTCCTGGAATGCTAAATGTTTAATTACTTGTTCTCTCACTACTTTCCTTCTCCCATCCATAAAAAAAATAAGTGTTGTCTTATCTACCTGAATGGGTTAAGTTACATTTAAAAGATTTTTTTAAAACAATTTATACTTGCCCTTACTCTCTAACAATCAGTTTTATCATATCTAAGAAGGGCACTATAGTTTGTCACAGGGTCTTCCATTTCCATCTGTGAACACTTTGACCACAAAAGGAAACACTCTATAGCCATGATGGCGAACCTATGGCACGCGTGCCACAGGTGGCACACGGAGCCATATTGGTGGGCATGTGAGCACAGGGATATAGTAATTGGTGAAGTGCATAGAATTATAGGTGTGGGCACGCAGGCGACACCCCTCTGCCGCAGTTCCTATGCTTTTGGCACTTGGTGGCAAAAAAGGTTAGCCATCACTGCTCTATAGGAAGGCCTGAATATGTTTCATTTAAATGGATTACAAATTATGCAAGTCTCATTATGCTTCTTCTGTTTTCCTGTTTAAAACCCAGTGAGTCAGAGAAGAGTCATCTTCTTAATACTATCTCCTTTCCTAAAGCTTTGGAATTCTTCTGTCCTTCTTACTTATGTAACAGTTTCTGAATATTTGTTTCCAGGTCATCTCCCTCACTCTCTACATCTAGCTAGCTAGCTGAAAATTGCTATATACGTTCTTCATTATAATGTTCAATCTGTGTGACAAATTTCATTAGGTCTCAAAACAAAAGATTAATGGAAAATACTTAATGGAAAGAGTGTTGTTTTAAAATCTTTTCCTAAATCCTAGTTACTGTGTGAACATTAGGATTTCTTGTCCCATCTACTGTGATATAAAATATAAGGTACTTATTACTGAGGAATTTAGCATGTTTCATCCACTTACATTGCTTCACAAATGTTATTCCTTCCTATGAATAAAATTATAAACTTTTATTTATATTTTTCTCAATATTCATAAGGAGAGAGATTTTAGAAAGGTAGACAAGCCAGATGGACTATTCCCTTAAGAGACACAAAATGAGTTGAGTTCCTTTAATATCTGAGGATCTGGTTGCAATTGATTAGAAAGTGTTTGTTTTGCTCTAGAAATTACTTGTTTTGTTTTGTTTTCTTAATTATGAATCTTGTGACAAAAATAGTCTTGGTGATCAAATATAATATACTTTGTGCATTATCACTACTGCAGCTTTAAGCAATATAGAAATGTATTTAACTGATTTGACAGGCATTCATGACAGAAGAAAACGTATTCAGTACTGACAGTAACATCCACACAACCATGTCCAATTTTTGTACAAGTCATCATTTATACAAAATCCTTTCCAATCTGTTCTATTTTAGCTGTTTGCTTTTCTATTTCAGTTAAATGTCTATAGGAAGAGTTTCTCCCAATATTATTTTTCCATCACTGAATTGAACGCTGAAATTTTTTATTATTATCTCTTTTTTTCATTAAACAAGAAACTCAGTCAACTGAACATTTAAAACTGTATCATTATCATTATTTTAATAATATTAAACAATTATTATTATTGATATAATCTTTAATTTGATTCACATTCTGAGACTGGTAAAACTTAATATTTCAAATCCTAACTGAGAACTTAAGAGCTATTAAGGTAGCGTCTCAATATATAGGCAGTTCCAAGTAGTGTGCGTTTTTTGTAAAGTTGGGATATTCAGATCTAATAAGTTCAAAAGTTCCATGTATTTAGGCAGCCCTTTGGGTATTGCTCCAAGGGCTCCTTTTACTATTGGTATAACCATTGTTTTATTCCTCCACAATCACTCAACTTCAATTTTGCAGTCACGATATTTTGTTATTTTTATCTAGTTGTGCCAATTCAATGCAATCATCTGCATTGATTGGAATATCAACGAAGCAGGCTTTTTTCTTTTCTACAATAGTGATGTCAGGTGTGTTGTGGGCCATGTGTCTGTCTGTTTAGACCCAAAAGTTCCACAGGCTCTTGACTTCCACATTTTCAAGAACTTTGTCAATTTGTTGTTCCCGGTAACTTTTGCTGCATTTGAACCGAAACTTCCGGCAAAGCTCTCAATGTATGATTTTGGCAATTTGATCATGATAATTATGTGGTTTCATCCCAAACCCCTCAAAACTTTAACCTAAGACTGTCTACTGTTGACCTCACCCCATTCCTAAGAGTTCTGTAAGGGGCATGCATAAGAGCACCAGCATGCCTACCGTCCCTGTCCTAATGTCCTCTTTATTTGTATTTCATGTACTCTATTCATGCCTATACTTATATATATTACCTAATATGTAATAGACAAAAATAAATAAATAAATAAAAAAGAAGAAGAAAACCCCAAAGGAAGCATAATGAAGTGTATGGATTGTTTTCATCCTTGAATGAGATCCAGCAATGGTTGGGGGAAGAGGTTAGAAGAAACCAGAAGCTTCTTTTGCAGAGGAAGCAAACGTTCAGGAAAATGGATATTAGATTTAAGCCACCAATACATTTTTTTTCAAACGCATTTCCAAAGCGCAGAAGAAAATGAGATCTCTTTCCAGATGACTCTCTCCTATTATTAAAACCTTGATGAAGAAGGGATCACAATTGCTTGATGCTCTACTCAAGTTATGTTCACCTACTTCTCCTTTACAAAACTTTGGGCTTAGGAGCTGAAGGGGTTTATATAATATATACGGGGGGTGATTACACAAATGTAATTATCTGTGAAAAGTCAGAGATCATTGTATTTCTTCAGTTGGGGGGGTTGTTTCTTTTTCTTTCTTTTAATTTGACTTAGACTCTTTGAATTTTTAAAAATAAATGTAAACAAAACAAAAACCTCTGGTTAAAGTCATTCCCTTTCCCCAACTGTTTAATAAACCCTTTGATTGATTTTAGTCTTACATAAGATTTAAATGCGGAATATAATAATGTAGTAATATAAATAATTTGAAAAAAAATCAAGACCATGAGATTTTAAAAAATGAAATACCATAAATAGAGATTGCCATCTCCAACATGTTTATCAAGCATAGTCTTAATAAACTGAATGAGGTTGACTTCAGAAAGGAAGATGTGTAGAAATGTATCCGTAAAGGTGTGATATGAGGATCCACAGGGTATCAAAAGTGAATGAGTAGTGTTAACACTTTGCTAGAGAGAAGTTCCCTGAGGACGGGCTCAAACATGAGTCCGAAAGCTCGAAAGACTAAACATCTAGTCTTGGTGACCGATCCAGATTGGATCCTGCAATATCCTGGGACACACGTGTATCTGCTTTCATTCCTCTTTGTATCAAATGAGATATTATGCTCACTGTGGACAAATTCATCTATAGGACCAATGCCTCATGTGATCCTTGTCTTCATGTCATGAAGATATCAATTTTATTTGCATACTCCTTCTCCAGTCAGGTGTTTCAGGCCATTGGCAAGGATGAGCCATTCTGTCTCTGTGTGATGACCCCACTCAAAGTCATTAAGATAAACAGAAAGCACAATGAACAAACAGTCTTTAATGACTATAAACAGAAAACTTCTCTGTTCCGGATTGAAAGGAAAAAAGGGTTAACCAAAAGCTGGGATGTTTGGCAAGCCGCTCACTGGCCACAGTCCAAAAGTCATTAATCAGATAAAGTCAGGCAGGAATGCAGAAGTCTTACTGAGAGAGAGAGAGATGAGCAAGGAGCAAAGACACAAGCAATGAGTCTCAAACACAAGCACTTTGTTTTCACGAAGTGTCTGCAGAAACACGCAGCCTCTCTCTGGCTTTTAAGGACCCTTTCTTACTCCAGAGTAAGTGCTGTGTTTCTGGGTCCTTTTCTGCCTGCGTCTCTCCCTGGTGTCCACTGGGGGTGCTATGCCTTCATCAGAGCGCTCTCTCTCTCTCTCTCAAGCTCTGTCATGGCCTGCTCATCTGCACCCCGCAACTCTCTCTCTCACCTCACTCGGCCATCTGATCCATCTCCTCCTCCAAATCGGACTCTGGCAGAGGCATGACACTCTGATTGTCTGCTGTGAGGGAGGGAAAAAAAGAAGATATTACAGAGAATGAATATATCAGGGCGGGGGGAAAAATGCTGTTGGGAGATGGTGGGAGGTTACCCCCAACTACTTGGGTCCCTGCCCCAAGTCATGATTTCTGAAGCTTCACCGACAAATTGTCCTCTTGGGAATGCAGCCCTCATTAGTGGTCTGTCTCTGCCTGGAACAGCTTCATGAATCAGATGATTCCATCTTAGTATATTCATACTAGAATAGTGAATGTAAGACTGAATGAGTGAATATCTAATAATATCCAATACTAGTCACCTAGAACTTGGAACTACCCTGTTTTCCCAAAAATAAGACCCAACTGGAAAATAAGTCCAAGCATGATTTTTCAGGATGTTTGTAATATAAGCCCTACCCCCAAAATAAGCCCCAGTTAAGATTGTCAACCAGATGGATGCATTTAGTACTGTATTTTCCCCCAAAATAAGACCTAACCAGGAAATAAGCCCTGATGCATATTTTAGAGCAAAAATTAATATACGACCCAGTCTTATTTTTGAGGAAAAATGGTAAGCCTGCTGGTAAAGAGGTAAACATCAAAACTTACTTACAAAGCTTGATTGGTATGTGTGTTCTTAATGAATATAGAGATGTATTGGTGCATTATGCCATAATGTGCTGAATGATGTTTAATTAATAACATAGTGACAATTTTTAGAATATATATTAGTGCTGGTTTTATGGGTGGTTGGAAGTTCATTGCAAACTCTTTGAACTTCAGAAGCAATGTGGTTGCTCCAGCTGTACGTTTGCTGGTGTCACTCTGTAAATTACCTTTACTGTAGTGTGCTTAATAAAGTATCTTTTCAATAGATTCACAAAAAAAGAATGAGTGGCAAACATCTCTAGTCTGACACCTCTTGATAGTGAATTAGACAGCTCATTCTTCCACTGATAAGCAGTTAATTAGGACTTGAATCTAAAGTCCAAAGGGGTTTTCTTTAATTTACATTGACTTCTAGAGTATTATCTGAATGCACATCTGACAATAGATGTCCAGACCACCCAGAGTCACTGTTTTGAGTTAGGTAGCTATACATATTAAATAATAAAATAAAAAGATAAAACAAAAAAAACCTGGTCTATTTAGATACTATTTAGATATTTAGATGCAGTGATACGGCACTTTTGTGTTGTGTGTGTGACTAATTCACTGTGTTTCTTTTAATGAATAAAATTGTGTTTTCACACACACACACACACATACACACATATACACTACATTAAAAAATTAGCATCATCCTGATGATATTTTCTAAATAAATCCTAATTTTCTCTCCCCTCCCCATTTTGCTTCTGTATTGTCTTGATAATAGATATACTGTAAATTATATCAAACTGAAGATCTTCTTTTAATCTAACTGTATACATGATGGGTTACTCTGCATTCTTAAACAAGTTTCCGTTCCATTAGGACCCTTGCCTTTTGATTGTAAAAAATGGAAGCTATATTCTGAGCAGAATTGTGCTGATACTATGACAAAAGGTATTATATTATGCATTGTTATCTGCTTTGCTAATTGTGAAGTGACATGAGCTTGTCAACATCTTGTCAAGGTTCCAGTAAATCTTGCCTAAAATGAATACTTTGAATCCATTCTCTATATTCATATTTATTAGGAAACAAAAGAAACTGGCATGCTTATTCCATGCTGACAAACTGCAGTGATTCGCTTAACAACTGTGTCAAGAAAGGTCGTACAATGGGGCAAAATTCACTTAACAAATATCTTGCTTGACAACAGAAATGTTGGACTCACTTGAAGACGTAAGTCGAGGACTATCTGTATTAAGCATTGTAATGCTGCTTCCCTTGCCTTCTTCCCTTGGGGGTGACTTTTTCTACTCAAATGCTATTTTATGGGATGCTGGCATTCAGTAGGAGAAACTTACTGCAATAAGCAATTCCATTTGCCATCCGTTGTCATGAATTGGCCTCCCTCTATTAGCCTTCCATTGTTCTGATGGCTGCGTATCTTCCCTCCTGCTCCAGCAAGAGGAAAAAGTAGTTTGGCCTTAGGAAAATTACTGACAGCGACCAGCCCTTTTATGAAAGAATATTTCAAAAAGCTTTCTTAACTGGAAGAAATGTGTTTATTTATCTTGGCCTCCTTTAGAAGTGTAGCCCATTTGCTACAGATTTTTTTTCCTTGCCTTTCACAGGATTGCTCATTGTTTGACCGTCACAAAATTCGAATCCAACCCACAGAGACATAGATAAAGGTAACAGGCCAATTTTCAAACTCTCACTCCCATACTTTTAAAGCACTGAGCTTCTCTTTGTTCATATTCATCAGGCTAAAGATGTGACTCTAGGCAATACATTCTCTCTCGAGTTTTTATCAGGGCAACAAATTAAAACTGCAGGAAAAGGAGTGAAAAAGAGACAATCTGCTCTTGTTAAGCTGCATATATTTTTGATACACAATGCTCAGTTCTCTTTTTGAAAAGTGTCTGGTAGCAACTTATGAACTGTGTACTTTATCTGGAGCAATTCTGTAATTTAAAAAGAAAAGAAAAAAATATTTTTTTTAAAAAAAGAAGCATCTGCTGGGTTTCAAGCCAAGAACCGTCTCTATGATAAGTAAAGGTTTCAACCAGTATGCTATTTTAGCAAGACTATTAAAGGGAGATATAGAGCCAGGAGTGAAATGCTACTGGTTCACTCTGGTTCAGGCAAAATGGAAGTGATATAAACTACCAGTTCAGGCAAACCAGTAGTGATAAAAAAATGCTATAAAGCATTTTAAAGTAAGAAAAAGGTTCCAACAATTGTGTGGCATTGACAATCAGCTGTGCCGCGCAATGGTCGGAACCTCTTTTTAAAAAACTTTTTAAAGCATTTTTTTTACTACCAGTTCGGGAAAATAGATAATAAAAATGCTTTATTTTTATTTTTTTAAAGTTGACCATGCCCACCTAGTGACATGACTCCTGTCACCAAGCCATACCCACCAAGCCATGCCCACAGAACTGGTAGCGACAAATTTTACAATTCGCCACTGTATAGAACCAGGATGGTGAACCTATGGCACATGGAGCCATATCGGTGGGCACCCAAGCATTGCCCTAATTCATTTCTGGCATGCTTGCGCTCACCAGCCAGCTGATTTTCAGCCCTTCCGGGCAGATCGAAAGTTGGGAAACAGGCTGTTTTTAGCCTCTGGAGGGCCTCAAGGAAGATGGTGATGCCGTTTTTGACATCTCCAGGCTCCTAGAGCAAAAAATTGGGGAGAGCAAAAAATGGGCCTACTGGGCCCACCATGCCATCATG
>JANHFP010005388.1:186221-203028 GCA_032468135.1 Calamaria suluensis | reverse complement strand
GGCTGTTCACCGCCCCGAGTCCGCGAGGAGAGGGGCGGTATATAAATCAAATAAAATAAATAAATAAATAAAAATAATCATGTGATCTAAATTCGGAGGTTCATATTTATCACTATTGCTGTCCCAAGGTCATGTGATCACCTTTTGTGACCATCTTACAAGCAAAGTCAATGGGAAGTTCACTTAATTACTAATTTAACATGTGTTGATTCATTTAACAACTGTGACAAGAAAGGTCATAAAATGATGCAAAGCTCACTTAAAATGTCTCACTTAACAACAGAAACTTTGGTTCCATTGTGGTCATAAGTTGAGCACTACCTGTACCAGTCTGCCTGCTCTAATTCTCAAAGTAATGCTGCCTTATCATTTAATTTTTCACATTTTCGCATAGTTTCCATGCATAAACTGAACCATTCATGTCAGATCTCGGACATCATATAACGCACAATCTTTTCAAGACATAACTGAAAAATGGAGTTAATGACCCAATATGGAAGCAATGGGTTGCAATATGTTTCACAAGTGTCCAGGAGCGGGCTTCAAAAAATTCAGCAATGGGTTCTCTGTCCAGTTGGTGGGTGGGCGTGGCCATGGTGGGTGTGGCCTAGTTGGCCTCCTGCACCACAGCGGGGATGGATGGGTGGGTTCCAGAGGCCCTCCCTTTCGGAAGCCTTCCAAAGCTTACGGAACACTTCCTGTTTTCCCCCCTCCCTGAGCCTCCGCACGGGCCCTGAACTTACCTTACATCCAAAACAAGCCGTGTGGAGACACCTGAGGCAGGGCAGGGTGAGCAGGGCCAGCTAAGGGTAGAATCTGGAGGTTCTCTGAACCGGCCATAACATTAGCTACAGGTTCTCCCAAACCTGTAGCACCCCACCCCTGCAAGCATTCTATCATTTGCCTGGAATAAAACTGCCACTCATTTCAGTGCTAATGACCAATTAAAGTTGTTATTTATTAAAGAGCTGTAGTAGTGCAGTATTTAGAATGCAGAATTGCAGGCTAACTCTGCCCACACTACAGTTCAATCCTGTCCTGCTCAAGGTTGATTCAGCCTTCTATCCTTCCGAGGTTGGTAAAATGAGGACCCAGATTGTTGAAGCAATATACTGGCACTATAAACTGCTCAGAGAGTGCTGTAGAGCATTATGGAGTGGTGTATAAGTCTAAGTGTTATTGCTATTAAATGTCCCCCCCAACCAAAAAACTCACCTTCTAAGAATTAAACTAACGACCAGATGCCATGGACTTTCCATTGCTCTTCAAAACCAAGTATACTGCAGTGGTGCACAACTGAAGATGTACCAATTTCATTATTTTCTCTGTGTTCCAATGTACTATTCCTATGTTTGGGTTATTTAAATATTAAGTTAGCATTGTAGATCAATGGAATAGTAAGACAATGAATTCTAAACATTGCTGGAAATAGAAATACATTCATTCTTTTTTTATAACAAGTGCAAATATTGAAAGTAAAACGGGAAAGTGCACATCTCTGAAAATGACAGTTTTGTACACAACCACATCCTGCCCTTGTGCATACACACCCAAGAAAGAATTATTATTTCACTATAGTGGGAAAGATTACAAAGCAATTATCTAGTTATTTCATGGTAGTAGGATATACACAAGACCTTCCTATTAAATATTAAAAATGCTTTGGTAATAGCAAAAACATACAGATTAATAATGTGACAAGGATCTCTTTTTTAATCACACAATAAATATTCCCAAATCACCTTGTGCACTTATTTATTACTGAAATTACTTAGCTATTTTGCTGAATGTTTTTATTGTAAAAAAATTAAAGCCATTTATATTGGTGCAATTTCAATTGACTTTGATATGATTTAATACTATTTTTATTTATTGTCTCAATCTAAAAATAAATTCTGAACTAAGTTAGGTTATAGATTAATTAAGGATGATAATTGAATCTAATCATTTTGAGAGCTCTCTTGGAGTTCTAAATGTATGATCACTGATAGAGATTGTATTGATTTTAGTGGAATTAAATGTTTAGCAAAATACTATTAATTATTGGTTGCCTCATATTATCGAACTATGGTTAAAATAGTAAATGATAAAATCAATACCATATTAAAAATGAGAATAGAATATTTTTTATAAATTTAACTAAAATGATAACTTGATTATTTATGATCTACTTGATAATTTATTTTAAAACCATCAGATCCTTTAAGATATAGTGTCATGACCCCATCTGAGGCTGAATCTGTGGCGGAACTGACAGTGAGTGAAGGGGAAGCTCCGTTGGCTTTGGAGGAAACTGGGGAAGGGCAGAGCAAGGCTGTTCGGAATTAGTAAGGCCTGAAGGCATGGTGGAGAGACAGAGCTCAAATGAGGAGCAAGAACCATCCCCTCCTGATGCAAGGGCTTGGAGTGTGGAGAGAAGATGGGATCAGTGCAGATAGAGAAGGCGACACGTGAGGAGAGTGCTCTGCCCAGCTTCACCAAGCACACCTGGGGAATGAGACTTAAGGACATGCTGGGGGGAGGGGCATTTTTCAGGAACAAAAGCTGAATTCCTGAAGCATTGAACTTGCCAGGAATCCTTGCATTCCTTGTTGGCGTTCTGGACTAATTATCTGAAACTTTTGCTCCCTGAACTCTTTGCTTGACTCTTTTTTTTCCAAAGACATTTGGGATTTATTGCCATGCAGCCTGTGTGCAGACAGCTCTGGGCTGGACTAATTGCAGCCAGAGGCCTCTTGAGGTTTTTGTGTGGGTTTTGTTCTCACTGTTCTGGGACTTGCCATGGGGAGCTTTGGAGCAATAAAAGGATGGTTTGAACTGCCAGCTCTGTGCAGTGCCCTGGGTCATCACATATAACATGATGACAATTTACATAGTTTGCTTTTACTTGCATGTAGTTGTAATACTGATGGTTGTTGGTTTTTCAGTACCATATTTTTAGAGTATAAGACACACTTCCCCCCGAATAAGATTTGGTGCATCTTATACACCGAATGTAACCACACCCAGCCATAAAATGGGGCATGCAGAGGCTGCAATAGGCTATGGCCGTGATGGTGAACCTATGGCATAGGTGTCATGTGGAGCCATATCAGTGGGCATGTGAGCACAACTCCAGCACATGCGCATGCCAGCCAGCTTATTTTCAGGCCTTCTGGGCCCACCGGAAGTCAGGAAACAGCCTGTTTCTAGCCTCCAGAAAGACTCCAAGGGGGTGGGGAGGGCAAAACGGGCTCCCTCCCAAGGACCTCCGGAGGTGAAAACGGCCCTATGGGGTCCACCATGTCATCCTGTGTGAAAAGTGCAGGGGAGCGCAGGGAGGTTGCACATTCATGCACTGGGGGGAGCGCATATAATTATGACTGTGGGCACCCATGCTCTCCTCCTGCTGTTGCTATCCCTAGACCCCTGATGGCGAACCTATGGCACGCGTGCCACAGGTGGCACACGGAGCCATATTGGTGGGCACATGAGCACAGGGGTAAAGTAATTGATGGAGTGCATAGAATTATGGGTGTGGGCACGCAGGCGACACCTCCCTGCCACGCTCCCCCCACTTTTGACACTCAATGGCAAGAAGGTTAGCCATCATTGCCCTAGACTATGGCAATCCCTGCAACCTGAATCAGCTGATCTTCAGGAGGCTGATCCAACTGACAGTCAGCTGCTTGTGCTAATCAGGCTGTGCTGAAGTGGAAACTCCTTGTGCTGAAGCTCCTTGCTGCAAGGAGGCAAATTGCTGGGAGGCAGAGGCAGATTTTTTTTTTTATCGTTTTCTTGTTTTCCTCCCCCAAAAAGGTAGAGAAGTCTTATAGTCTAGAGCATCTTATACTCTGAAGAATATGGTATATAGAATGTAGAAAATCTACTGTCTGTACAGAAAATGAATTTAATTATAAGCATGTTTTTCAGATTAGGAAGGTGTATAAATTTTCAAGTTAAGATTTAGGTATAACATCGAATGCTGCATGTTGGGCATTAATGTCCTAGGATTCCTTTCTTTTCAGTATACAAGAACTAAATGAGCTTTTCAATCCTTAAAATGCTTACAAGAAAATGGATATATTTTTCGTAATCTCCTGTCCTTCTCTCAAATGATTATTTAAAGGCTTAATACTAGTTCCCAGCAGCTACATGTTGAATGAACTGTGAGTTTCTCAGGGCAGAAAAGCCAAAGCCATCAATAACTAATAACTGGCTGCCACCAAATACAAAAAGGTATCAGTTAAGTTGTGAGTAAGGTAGAAGAAATAAATTCAAACCCAGTAAAACAGTGTTTACAAAGATTTCAGTCTAGTGTGCAATAAAAATCTTCACTGGTTGGGAAGATACAACCTAGTTAAAGTCAATTAAAGAAGAGAGCCTGCTTTTTTTTCGGCAAAAAAAAAATGAAGAAACATTTGTGTGTGCATTTTCATTTCATTTTGTAAAAATATTTTTTCTTCCATTCAATTCTGTCCATAGATGCTGATTGGACAAATCCCTGCAGTTTTTTTGAGAAGGTTTTTCAAAAGAAATTTGCCATTGCTTCCTTCCGAGGGCTGAGAGAAAGTGACTGGCCCAAGTTCATCCAGCTGGCTTTGTGCCAAAGACAGAACTAAAATTCATAGGCTCTTAATTCTAGCCTGATACTTTTACCACTATAGTATACCAAACTGGCTGTCAGGCTTATGTTACCTGAAAGGAACTGTATCATTCAGAATTTGGTTAACTGACAAGATTCCTCCTCTACTACACAATATTATAGTTTAATTATTTTTGGAATATGTAGGAAGATAATATTAATTTAGAAAAAAAATTAAACATTAAAAGTAGTAAAAACTTACAAAACTGTTAAGTGTATATTTGCTGCATTTTCTCATAAAATTAGTATGAAAGTATTTGGAACAATAAACCAATTCAAAGCTTACATAACTTAAGTCTTTTGTACTATTATTATTATTGAGGATGGTGATGATGATTATCAATGGTTATACACTGATACGGTATCATTATTACTCTCATGATTTTCACAGTTACAAAAGTAAATGCTTGAGCATTATGAAATATTAACACAAAGGGGGCAGTAAACAGAGAGAATCAGTTGGGGCAAATTGTTAACCAAAGGGCATATAGAAAAGAATGAGAAGATTACTCCAAAACCATCATGTTCAAAGTAGGATTTGAAGGAAATAAAAATATTTGCACCTAGAGATGTGTAGATTAGGGTGACTACGTCAAGCCCAAGCCCAAGGATGACACAGTGAAATCCAGTTGAGTTCTATTGTTTATACCTAATAGACAGAATCATGCCAAACTAAAGCTATAACCTTCTAACCTACTAGATATAGTATATCCTGAGATATTCTAGGGTGTGACTACCCTGAACCTCTTCTCCCCCATTTAGCTTGGAACTGGGTAGTCCCTTAATCTGGATATCTCTCTGGGAAAGCTCTAAATTGCCTGAGTGATTCCCACTACTCCTTGTGTCTGAAATAATATCCCAATCTATTTTATTTGTATTTATATTTTTTAAAAAAGATCCATTCAGTGTTTGCACAAATGTTTGTTTTCAAATCTTCCCACTTATCTGCCCCTATTTTACAGTCACTAATTTAAAATTCTTATTATATATTGATGTATGCATTGAATGAATTGCTAAAGACATTTATCATGGAAACAATTACCTTAAAGTATTGATTTGAAGCAGAATAGATTAGTAAACATAGGAGGACTATGTTTGTTGCCATAGAAACTTGGATATTTAGAGCAAGAGAATGCCTTACTTCTTCTTGTTTAGTCATAGAACAATTCAAAATAACTTTGCTCCTTGTCATAACATTTAGTTGTTGTTTTTTACAGAGAGCTAGCTAATCCAATTATTTATTATTTTAAAAATACCATTATCTCAAACATCAAAAAGGAAACTAGTCTTTTAAAGCAGGGGTCCCAAACCCTGGGCCACATACTGATACTGGTTTCTGCCTTTAAGAACCAGGCGGTGCATCTGGAAGAGAGTGGCAGGTGAGCAAGCAAAACTGAAGCAATTCCCCCCCCCCCCCAGGTCTGTGGAAAAAAAATGTCTTCCACGAAACCAGTTCCTGATGCTGAAAAGGTTGGGGTTTACTGTTTTAAAGGAATTGTCTTTGGTTGAAAAAGGAGCATGTTTTAAAATTTTAGAATATTATGGCTGAAAATTTTGCTGATGTAATTTTTTTTCCTCCAAAAGTTCTAAGGAATATTCCTCCAAACACATCTTCTGAAATCTAAATGTATTACGCATAGGCTATTGGATTCATTTTTATTTGCTTTAGTTGGTATCAATTGGAATTCTAATGCTGACAAAAATGTCCTTTTTCACTCAGAGAATATTCTCTCTATCTCTGAATTTAAAAAGAATTGGGAGGAAAATAGTTTTTAATAACAAAAAGAAATAGAAAACATTTATCTGGGATAACTGATTAAGTAACTGTATTTCTTTTCTTTAGTCTTTAAAAACCTTTTTAATTAAATTATCTGTGGAAATCCTTTGTGTCAGCAAACTTCTTTAAACAGAGTTTAAAGTTATTATAGATCCATTAATGTACGTTGCTTTAGTTTCTTTACAAGGATGAAAATAAGTTTTTTTGAAAAAAAAAATGAACATCAAGAAATAGTGGAAATGTAAGCAACCTGAAGGAACATTTTATCATGGTTGGTTAACATGTTACAAAGTTAAAAAATTGTGATACAGAGGATTTTCAAGATCAATATTCAATTGAAACTGGAACCTTTCCTTTTAGGATTAATTGGTAAACAAAAAAGAACCTCATGGAAAATTATTTCAATACATGATTATTGTGGCAAGATTAATATATGCACAGAGATGGTAAGATTTGACACATGGGTTAGTTTTGCTATGCAACAATTATAAATCAGGATATGGCAAAGATAGTTAAGAATATGTAGTCAGATAAATAAATGTTCATATTGTCCTGAAATAATGTTCAAATTGGTGCTAACTAAGATTACCTGGGAAAGATCTTTAAACATCTGTCATGACAAGGAAAACTCTATGATAATGGTTTTGAAGAAGAATCTATATGGAACAAAATAGCCCAGAAAAAATTAGTGTTAATATGTTGTTAATATAAAAAATGAGTATGTAATAAGTAAGATAGAATTCATCTGGAAATAACAATAGTTGTTAAGTCCTGAACAGCTAACAGTTAAGTCCTCAACAAGCATCAACAGCAGGGGAGCAAGTGATTGGCCCATTCGCCGGGTGTTCATCGAGCAGAAGATTTGGAGCTAGTGATTGGTTCAGGGGTTGGACAGCTCCTCTATTTAAGGAGCTGTCAAGTTGTAACCATGGCAGAGTTCTTAGCTGGGAGAATCCTGGTTGCTGTTCTTTCAATAAAGCTGTTTATCGTTGATTGGACTCGCCTCAGTCTATTACCCCCATTGTTCAGAGAATAGAACAATAATAAGTTGGAAGGATCATATTCAGCTTTAACTGAAGCCTCACTGGTATTTTGCCCACAGTAAGCTTATTGTAACTGTCAATGAGTATAAAAAGTTGTTATGACCTTAAATGCTTCAGAGTTAGATCTGTCAGCTTACATATTAGACAAGAATATTCAAAAGGTCAGGTTTTTTAGGTCATTTATGAACAAACATATACTGTTGGCTCTCATTGGTTCACTTATAAACCAATGAACTGGAAGATGTAGGTCATTTACAGAGGAGGAGTTAGTGTTTTGAAAAGTCAGCAGAAGCAGCCTATTTATCAATGAAAGAAGAATAAGTTTCAGGGAAGCAGAAAACAAGCTGAGATTGCCAAAAGTAGAGGTTGTGAAAACTGTTAAAAACAATCTCAAATGAGGCTGTGTACAGAAGAAATTTTATCTTAACAGAAGACTTCAGAAAGCAGAATAGAAGCCTTCACTGGTCCAATTATAGGTTTCGAGCTAGTCTCACAGAGTCAAAGAATGTCATTACACCAAAATAACCAAATACATATATTTTTAACTGAGAGAAGCAAATTGTTAGTTAAGAATTTAAAATCTCCCTTAAGTAACTGGGTAGATGTAATGTAAGCCTTATTTAAACCTATTTATACTCTAATATAATACTAGTATCAGAAAATAAATAGCAGGTTATTAAAATATTCTACTTTTATGCACAACTAAGAGCAGCTAAAAATAAGTAAAACAAATTCAAAGTTGTTTAATTTTAGGACGCCTTAGAAAACGTATAAATGCAGGTAATTATGTATAAATCACTGTCCAAAATGTTAAAAATTATTTTTATTTTGTTAAAGACCTTTTAATCGGCCTTCAATTCTTAAAAATATTTTTTTGTTAGAAAATCAGAACAGGTAGGTGACAACAATTTCCCTCTGACATTTACCAGATTGTATTAAAAGTTTACTGCAGTACGTGTATTTAATTGACAGCATGAGATTATTTACGGGGAATATCTTGCTTGCTTTCCTATTTTTCACTTCATAAATACACCGGTTTCTAAATTTTGCAATCTGGTCTTGACTTTATTTTCGTTAATAATTAGTATGTTTGTGAATTTTGTTATGCCATATGGACAGAACAAAAATAAAACCATTTTGTTGCTTGCATCTAAAAATAAAACCATTTTGTTGCTTGCGTCTAAAAATACAACTGGCATTTGTAAAACTAAAATTCATAATAATAATTAATCTACATGTACTAAGCACAATAGTTTTAAGGTAAATTAAAAAAGGTACTGGCAGCAATGGGAATCCACAGTATTCCTCTTGTGCATGAGACAAATATTAGTAATCCTCTGATTAAGAAGTCCTTTCTCTTCCATTTACTAATTGGTTATGAGCTCAAAGCACAGTTAATAAAAGTGAAACAGTGTCTTGCCTAAAGTGACTCGTGAGAGCTCTGAGATGGAAATGTTAAATGATCTAAAAGTTGCTATTGAGAATTACTGCCTTAGTTTAGGGCTAGAAACTAAATATTGACACACACGTGATAGACTTTACCTTGTGAGTTTTCTGGGTGGAATCTTAAGACATAATTATATTTTTCTGAGTATTTGTAAGAAAAAGTACAGTTTAAGGCCAAAGAACTATATCTGGAAGTAATGTAATATCAATAAGATGTGATGTTTACCTTTATTACATCACTCTTTTGTCTTGTGGGCTAGCAAGACTTCTAATATGAAAATAATCAAATAATCTTCTCTTAAATTTCCTTAAATTGAAATTAAACTTTTTTCCTGGCATAGCATACCTCAGTAATTGGCAAGTTTTGTTTCATCCACGTCAATCTCAGTAAAAACATACTTCATGCAGGAGAGACCCAAGAAAATACTCTTCCATTTTGGAGGTGGGGTTAATGATGTCTGAAGCTATACATGAGGCAAATCAAGATTGCATAAATCTTTTTAATCTCGTCTCTATAATGGCCTGTTGATTTCTGTATGTGTTCCTTAGAACTTACTTCCCTGTCTTAAACTTGCCACTGTAACAACATACAGCTTTGGACTTGCCTCTTGAAAATGTGCCAGTTGTTTATTTGACAATCTGCTAGTGTTTTTCCCTTACAATTTACAAGGGTTTTTAAATTTTCTATAGTTGCCCAACTCAACTAGGTGACCATGGGTGGCTATATAATGTGAGAAATGCAAGTGGAAAGGTTTGCATGATGTCAGTGGTTTTGTTTACTTTGTTTACAATCATCTTTTCCTCATAGAAGAATTCTTTTTTTAAAAAAATATTTTGGGTGATTTGCATCTCCCTCAATCAAATACATAGAAGTTCATGTATTAAAAGGCAATCAGAGGAAATAAATCAGAAGCATTTACTTTCTGTGAGGAATAGGATTCTAGGATGCGAGGAATAAATTACTTGACATTTTAATGTTCTCTTAGTCTATTCAGTTGGAGAGAAAAGCTATTATATACACTGTTTCTCATGTTGATTTTCAAAGTCAATAAAACAACCATTTTTGAAGACTTTTGTGAGCAACTGAGGAATGGAGACATTGGTATGTTGAACCAATGTATAACAGTAACAGAGTTGGAAGGGGCCTTGGAGGTCATTTAGTCCAACTCCCTGCTCATGTTATAATAGGGACTCGAACTGTCAAACTTGACTTTTCTGATTGACAAAACTCAGTGTCTTAGCCACTGAGCCACCTATAATCACCTTTCCTGCATCTTAGACTCCAAGGTAAGATAATTTTCTATCCCTGAGACAAAATAAGCCTACCTGAGAATCATTCTCACTCTTCTATTCCATGATTCTCTCATAAGATAAGCTCAGTAAAGTAAATGTGATCAATTTTTACAATATTCTTACTCCATTTAATAGATCTGAAATGATACTAGTATCTGAATCATAGATGAGTTAAATTGTAATTATCTTGAAGCATGGCTCCAGTTGCTCATTTGAGGTTGTAGAATCATCTGAGGTTACTAATGGGGGAATTCCATTAGTATTAATGTTCTATATAATAAATATGATACTTCTGCTTTTTCTAAGAATAATTTCTGCAGCAAAGAATGTCTCCTGTTTTTTAATCTTTTATTCTCCTTCTGTCTAGCTTCTTCCCTTGTACTTTGGATGGCTCAACCTGCTAGCCTATTCAATGCATCATGCAGCTGTTACCGTAGAGATCACTGATAGATTTGGCATTGCTCCCATCCTCTAATTAGTTACTGTAATAGCTATCCCTCAAAATGGTTTAATGATTGTTGTCAATTGTCTTGAATAGTGAAAAAAACACCCACACTATGAATATCAAACTTAAATCTTAACTATCTCAGTGTCTACTCCTGACTGATTCTTATGCCTTGGTAATCCTGTTTAGGTAGAGTCCTTGTTCCACAATCACATAATCCTGGGTATATGGTTGGATGATGGTAAAGGGCTACTGATTTTTAGGGAATCTTTAAGATAATAAACTCTTCTAAACTTATATATGTCCAAGGAATTGTAAGATTTATTCAGATAGTTGCTAATCTGGTTCATGTGGTAAATTAAGCCATTATATGGCTCTAATTAAATTGGCCTATCCATTACAAAGCCAGGGACGTTGTGGCTCAGTGGGCAAGACAGCTGAGCTTGTCGATCGAAAGGTCGGCAGTTCAGTGGTTTGAATCCCTAGTGCCCCGTAACGGGGTGAGCTCCCGTTACTTGTCCCCGCTTCTGCCAATCTAGCAGTTTTGAAAGCATGTAAAAAATGTAAGTAGAAAAAATAGGGACCACCTTTGATGGGAAGGTAACAGCGTTCTGTGCACCTTTGGCATTTAGTCATGCCGGCCACATGACCACAGAGATGTCTTCAGACAGCGCTGGCTCTTCGGTTTTGAAATGGAGATGAGCACCGTCCCCTAGAGTTGGAAATGACTAGCACATGTGTGCGAGGGAAACCTTTACTTTTACCTTTACATGCCATTACAAAATTGTTCTGTCACCAGTGTCCTAGTTTTTCACTTGGTTGAGCAATATTTTCCATAGTCAGGTTTTGTGTGTCTGTGTCTATGTATATTGTTTTTGCAATTTTATGTTATTCTCTTTTGTTCCTAGAATATCATGATTAGATTTTATATAATTTTACTTAGAAGTTGTATTATTCACACCCAGTATATGCCAGGAATCCACAAATAGAAACAAACAGTGTACAGGTGATATTCTATTAGCCCAGTATGGAAGAAGCCCTAACCCATTCTTTCTCTACCATTTTCTTGTTGCTATGATTAAGGAAGTATTTTAGTTGAGGACAAAAATACATCTAAAAATGTAGAAGTAGTAAACTAATCAAGCATGTAATTTGAAGAAATTAAACAGTAAATGTCTTCTTCCAAGTAGTTTTTCTAAGTAAACTTTACTTCTGTTACTTACAAAATGGACTGTATTTTGCAAAAAACAACAACAAAAACTTATGATAAACTTATGATAAGTTTATAAAAGTAGTTTACAATAATTTTATAACAATAAAGACCCAAACAAGAGGAAAACTTCGCTAATATCACTCCCTACATTCTTATCCCACTTTGACGTCACCCTAGCCTCATGTTGGTGAACCTATGACACGCATGCTGGAAGTGGCACGCAGAGCCATTTTTGCCAGCACGCATGGAGTCACCCATTTCTCTTCCGGGTTTTGAGGGCACACATGCGCACAAGCCAGCTAGTCTGCTAGTCGCTGGTGTGCATGCATGCCCTGGAAACCCAGACGAGGAATGAGCGACTCTATGAGTCATGGCGGCTATTCCTCTGGACTCAGGGTGGAGGGAGAGGTGGTGGGCGATATGACCCCCTGGGTAGTGGGGCGAGCTACAGCTCGGTGGGAAAGATGTGGCTGAAGCCCGAGGAGGTGCTCCTGAAAAACACCCTCAAGCTCTGGGTGACCCAGAAAAATAGTGGCTACTTCGTACTGCAGCGCCGGTGGGGACATGGCGACTGTAGCAGTTGGTTCATCGATACAGAGCTTGTTTTGCCGATCCCACCAGGCTCTGGACAAAAAGAGCCCCATTGAGGACAGTGAGGAACCCAGGGAGAATCGCCAGGGTGGCTGGCGCGCCTCCTTGCTGGCCCCAGCTGATAGCCACACAGTGGCGAAATGGGGCTAGGCGGAGGCAGCAGCAGAGGGAGCTTTGCGGACATCGAGAGCCCCATTGAGGACAGCGAGGCACCCAGGGAGAATCGGCAGGGGCGGCTGGTGCACCTCCTTGCCGGCTCCAGCTGAGAGCCGCACAGCTTTGCTGTCCTCAATGGGTTCTCCTTGTGCGGAAAGCCCCCTCTGCTGCTGCCTCCTCCTACCCCCGTTTTGCCACTGCTTTGCTCTCAGCTGGGGCCGGTAAAGAGGCGCGCCAGCCACCCCAGCGATTCTCCCTGGGTGCCTCACTGTCTTCAATGGGGCTCTCCTTGTCCGGAGTCTCGCAGAGAGCCACACAGTGACGAAATGGGGGTAGGCAGAGGCAGCAGCAGAGGGGGCTTTCCGTACAAGGAGAGCCCCGTTGAGGACAGCGAGGCTGCGTGGCTCTCAGCTGGGGCCGGCAAGGAGGCACACCAGCCGCCCCACCGATTCTCCCTGGGTGCCTCGCTGTCCTCAAGGGTGGTAGAAGCTCCCTGTGAAAGTACCTACCCCTGAAAACGCTGCACGAAAGGTTTCCGTCCTTGTCCAAAGCTGTTCACGCAGCGCTTTCAGGGGTGGGAGAAGGGCGGTAGAAGCTCCCCATGAAGGCACCCACCCCTGAAAGCGATGCGCGAAAGGTTTCCGTCCTTGTCCAAAACCATTTGTGCAGCATTTTCAGCAGTGGGAGAAGGGCGGTAGAAGCTCCCCGTGAAAGCATCCACCCGAAAGCGATGCACAAAGGTTTCCTTCCTTGTCCAAAACCGCTCGCCCAGCGTTTTCAGGAGAGGGTGCTTTCACGGGGAGCTTCTACCGCCCTTCTCCCACCCCTGAAAACGCTGCACAAATTGTTTTGGACAAGGACGGAAACCTTTTGCGCAGCATTTTCAGGGGTGGGTACTTTCATGGAGAGCTTCTACCGCCCTTCTCCCACCCCTGAAAGCACTGCGCGAACAACTTTGGACAAGGATGAAAACCTTTTGTGCAGCATTTTCAGGGGTAGATGCTTTCATGGGGAGCTTCTACCGCCCTTCTCCCACCCCTGAAAGCGCTGCGCGAACGGCTTTGGACAAGGACGGAAACCTTTCGTGCAGCGTTTTCAGGGGTGGGTACTTTCACGGGGAGCTTCTCCCACCCTTCTCCCACCCCTGAAAGCGCTGTGCGAATGGCTTTGGACAAGGATGGAAACCTTTTCGCACAGCGCCTTCAGGGGTGGGTGCTTTCGCGCAGAGCCTCGCAGCTGCCTTGGTTGGAAGCTTTCCACTCGGGGCACGAAGGGCAACCACAAAACACTGGGAAACACCAAGCCTCCGGGAAAAGCAGCCCCGCAGCAGCCGCACCGCCAGGCCAGGTCTCGTCATCAGAGGACGCCTCTCACTGTCTGCTCCCACCTCTGCTCGCCTTTCCCCGCCAGCCTTCCCCTGGAGTCGAACTGACTGCCGCCAGCCTGCCCCTGGAGCCGAACTGCCTAGCAACGGCACTCCCAGCCGAAGAGCAGCTTCTGTCCTTATGTCACGCGGTTTCGCGCCCCTTGGAAAGTCTCTGCTGGCGAGAATGGGACTCACGGAGTCGTTAATTCCTCTTCTGGGTTTCCAGGGGAAGCACGCGCACCAGCAAATAGCCAACTAGCTGGCTGGTGCGCATGCATGCCCCCGAAACCCAGAAGAGAAATGGGGGACTCCACGCGTGCCGGCCGACATGGCTCTGCGTGCCACTTCCGGCATGCATGCCATAGGTTCGCCAACACTGGCCTAAACTATGGGATTGCCTTATAGGTTCTTCTACAGTTTATTCAGGCAATAAAGAAATATGTTTATGTATTTTCCATCTAATATATAGGACCTAAGCTATTAAAATGTAAACTGAAACATGGCTCAAGCTTTCTTAGGTCTATAAAGAACACTGTTGAAGGATTCTTTTGACATTTTTACTTCAAATATACGACATAAGTAACACAATTCTTATGTATTTCTTTTACAATTGTGCTAGTGACGTCATATATAGATATTTCTTTTTCAGGATTTCGGCTAAATAGTCAAAATGATGTAATCTCATAAATACTCTGCTCTGCTTTTTCTCTTATGTTAAAAGAGGTTTATAATTTTGTTAGATAATTTTACTGGTATGTGTTCATATGACCTGTCTCTCACAAGTGCACATAAAACATCTGCACACCCACCCATTCTTACACATAGAGTGAAAAAGGATTTAGACATCTGAACATTAATGATAAGTGAGTAGTTGGTGCATATTTCTAGATGCTTAATAGCATATCCAGATAGTATTCTTTATCACCATTTCTCATTGGGACTCCAACCTTCTAGATGTCTTTAATTTTTTCTCTCACTCTCAGTTTTCATCTTTCCTTCCTGTAGGAAAGCAGTGAGAAAAATGAGAGTGCCTCAGGTAACATTGTCTCCTTGGGTGGCTGAATTGCAATTCCCATGGGCTTTAATCTCAGCAAAATCATTCTCCTCTGTGTAGCAATTAAGGTAAGAAAAATAATTCCAATGGGTGTCACAATATACCAATAACAGCTTTTTCTTCATACTAACTGGTATGTTTGTATGCACATGTGTACATATATATAGTGCAGAGCTGGGGATAATATATATGAGTAGGGAAGACGGAATTGCCAGCTAACTACTAATTTTTCCTTGAAGAAATGTGGCCCACAATATAGAAATCATTGTCTCTCCATGATTTAAACCACTAGCCCAATCTTTACATTTATACAAACCACTATGTCAAGATCAAAATGTTTTGAAAATCAACACACAAATTAAGGGCAAGCAATATGGTATTTTTGGAAACCATCGCATATATAATCCCATATTTTTTTTAAAGGGGTGAAATCTTAGATATCTTGGTCATTAGATAGAAAATCAATATGGAACCTAAACTAAGGATTTGTATTCTTCTTGTGAACCCTGCTGGAATTTGATTCACAGCAGCCATGGTGGTGTAGTGGTCAGAGTGCAGTATTGCAGGCTAATTCAGCTCATTGCCAAGGTTGACTCAGCCTTCCATCATTCCAAGGTTGGTAAAATGAGGACCCAGATTGTTGGGGGCAATATGCTGACTCTGCAAACCACTTAAAGAGAACTGTAAAGTACTGTGAAGTGGAATATAAGTTAAAGTGCTAACTGCTTTTGCATGAGCCAATGTAATAGCAAATAAGGTAAGCAGTGTCTGGTCACATAAATTGTGAGGAATGCTTGACAACCCGTACAGGGTATGGGTGGGCCTTTATATCAAATATTCTAGATCTTGTGTTCTACTCCTGCAGTTTTGCTGACTAAACTTCACTTTGTTGTATAGTAAGTCAAACTTGGCTAAGATTTACAGAAATTATATCAGCAAATAAGATCAGCAATTGCTTAAGTTCTATTACATATTTGTTATAGTTTGGGCTTGAGCCAAATAATATATAATCATTTTTTTCTGGCTCATATATTTAAAAGTAGCATAATATGGAATTCAAATAAAATAATATTTAGCATGGCAAAAGATACATATCTACTATATTTCACCGTCTAACTGCTGAAGTTCAGGAACATATTCTCAGGCCAAACAGAGTCCTTATATAAGCAAATGGCTATCAATCTTGCAAACAAGAAGAAAACAAACAAATTTCAATTCACTCAAAAATTCTGGAGAAAAATACCATAGGAACTCAAACCTGGAGCTGGAATTTATATATTAGCTTAATTTCTGCGCTCTATAGAAACTGATCTTTTACATAGACAGGATTTCTATCTCATTCTCAATAAAGCAAAATATCTAGCTGTATCGTATCTAAGAGTTTCTTCTCTGTGGAAATCCCTGAAAACAACTGGAAAACTGAGATTTACTGCTGAGCATAGAGTGACTCTGTTCTAAGATGAAACAGAACTGGAATGAAATGAAGCATGAAGAATAGAAAAAGTAGCAATATTCTTAATTAGTATTTTTCACTTTTTGTTGTTTTCATTCATAACTGCTTGAAAAAAAAGAGGTAATAAAGAATACTTACACTGGGATGTGTTCAAAGGCATCTTCAAAGTTTTCCTGCAAATCAAATAAGAATAATTATTGGAAAATTCATCTACCTATAAAAATCCAACACGCTTCACTAAATACAATACCATAGCTATATACTACTACTAACAACTTGCCTCCAGAGGTTGTGAATGCTCCAACACTGGAAGTTTTTAAGAAGATATTGGATAAACATTTGTCTC
>JANHFP010005388.1:162559-173353 GCA_032468135.1 Calamaria suluensis | reverse complement strand
CCAGGTACTGGCATCTGGAGGCTCAGCAGGCTGAGATGGTCAGCCAGTTCCAGGCCATGATGCAGTCCCACTAGAACAAGGCCCTCCAGCTCTTTGCCACCAGCGGTGCTTCTCTTCTCTCTTCACCCAAAGCCCCACACCAGGAGGCCGAAGCAGACTCCAAGTCGGAATTTCTGCTCCCCTCCAACCCACATAAAAAGACCCCAAAGGGGGCAGGTTTCTGCAGTAACACAAGCATTCATTGCATGAATCCAGCCCAGGGGCTATAGTTTGAGGACCCCTGATTTAGTCCAAAATAAAAAATGCAAATAATTTTTCTGGGGACCACCAAAATTTTGATTTTGATGACCTCTGGTATAAAGTATTTTATTGCGGGTGGAGGAATGGAGGACTCTTCTCATGAAATATCTTTGGACTCTCTCAGTTGTATTTATATCCAATATGCAGTACGAGTTCCAGGTAGATGAACTATATTCGAGAATTAGTCTAGCAAATGTTTTGTATGCTCTAGTTAATAGTACAATATTACCATACATGTATAAATACATACATAAATATTACCATTTAAATACACCTTTTCGTCACAATTAGCAAAATGTTGAATGGATCCTTCCGTGTGAGATTTCCGCAAAAGGAATCAACTCATTGAAATGCATACATTCTCTCACAACATTCATCCCAGGTTTTACATTCATAACTCAAAAGTTTTGAATATTTTAAGTGCAACATGATTCCACAGCACTCAAAGATATTTGTCAATATATTTTTTTAGGTCCATAGTTCCATTAAAAAAAATAAGCATGGCATGCAATAAATTGCTTGTATTTCATGGAAGCAGCTGGAAGTAGTCGATTGGTAAAAGCTGGCTTGCTTGAATAGCACCAATTTGAGCGGGATGATGACACAACTTGTTAATGTATCCAATGTTATAAAATTATGCATAGCTAATCCTATAGGCCAGGAATGCTTGTTGAAATGCTTATAAATATATTCAAGTTAACAAAGAGCTAAAAGTCTGTAGCTATTCTCCATAATCCAGGTCATGGTTGTCCCAAACATGCTTTTTCAGGAGGCAACTGGAAAGAAACTGGAAAACAATAAGGTTCAGTTGCCTCCTGAAAAAGCACTTCGGGACAAAGTGCTAATGCTGAAACCATCTTTTTTTAAAAAAAAAAAAAAATCCTGGCAATAGCTATTAATAAGGAAAATATAATTTAAACCCTCTGCAGCTTTAGCAGCATTATTCATTAAAGAAATTTGGGGCTCTATGATAGCTTTATAGCTGACAAGCTCAGCATGTAGAATCAAATGAGAGGTGTTACAGCTACAAGAATAATACAAAGTAAGGAAAGGTGAACGTAAGTAATATGGTGCTTCAGCATATACAGTGGATATTACACTATCCATATTTGACTTGCATCATGGTTTAACTTTGAAGCTGTTGCTGGATTCTGGATGAATTTCCTGCTTACAGTTCTAGTTTTATATTTCATTATCATTGTGAAGAGATATGAATGGAAACAGGAAACCTCCATTAAAGCTATTTTGTGGAGGAAATAAACAGCTCTTGAAGAAACCTGAGCTGTTCTGAGTAATCTTTTGCTCTTTACAATAAGAAAAATTGGAAGTATTGAAAAATGGAGGCTATCTGCCACAGTAAAGAGTTAGGGAAGAATTTGTCTTACAGAAGATAGAATACAGGATGGCACAAAAACAGAGAGACACAGAGAACACACACAACCAATATTTTGTCAGGAGGAATCAACACTTAGTACAGAATTGTATTTTAGTTTTTAATAAACAAATAGCATGTTTTATTGCATTAAAGGTATGTTTCTTCAGTTTTCAAAGTTTGTTATTATTCCTATGATCACAAACATTTAACTGCTCATTTTACCCATTCTTACTGATTTGAAGAACCTCTATCCATTCAATCTACATTATATTTTTTAACATTTACATGTTGTGTAAATGTCCAGTTGTGTTGATGGTTATGATTTATTTTGCTGGCTTTTAATATTTTTGGTTCTAAGTTGCATTTTAATACAGTATCATTATACATAATGTGTAATGTTCTCAACTTCATTTCCTGATTGGGATGGTGTATAAGTTGTAGTATAAAAAAATTACATATAAACGCCCTTCTTCCTGGACATACAGTATGTTGGAATGAAAGCTGGAGAAATAACTACAACAATACAGCAAGTATGTCTCAGCATCTGTTCATTTACAGATACTCATTAGTGTTAAATTCTGCTTGGTACCACAAGGTTTCACCAGAATATGTCCATCCATGAAGCTTACAGTGATATCTGGGTTAGGAGCTATATGATGATATGAATATCTTCGGACAGAAATGGACTTTCCCACTGATTATCATGGGTGATACTACCAAGGTTATTTTTAGGCTATTTCTGTCTCCTCTGAGAAGAAATGAAGCAGGAACGTCAGCAAATAGAATGTGTGATGCCATTTTTATAGGTGCAGACAGAAATGGTGGCTCCATCCAAGAACTAAACAACAAAATTGATTATGTGACTCTGGGACACTGCAGCTGTCATAAATATGAACCAGTTGCTAAACATCTGGGTTTTTATCATGTGACTATGGTGATACTGCATTGGTTGTAAGTGAAAAGTGGTCATAATGTACTTTTCAGTGGTGTTGTGACTTCAAATGGTCACTAAATGAAATGTAAGTTGAAGAATACTTTTTATCCAAAGGCAAGGGATTTTTATTTCAGCACTGGTAACAGGGCAGCATTGTTCATCATAACTAAGGGCAGCAGACAAATTGGATGGTACCAGGAAGTCTAGATGTTTCTCAAAGGGAATGCTCAGGATATCATCACACATTTTCTTTCTCGTTATGACTAATGCTACAATTCCCAGTTCATAGCGGATAAGAGTATATTCAGACTGTACAGTTCCTAAATCATTGTAAACAAACATGGGTGACAATTATCTCTATAACAACTTAATATTGATTATCATTAACATCAGGTAAAGGGTAATTTGTGCCCCATGCTTTTGGGACATTGTTTTAATTTTATGCTTCATATCATAATAGCTAATTAAAAATCCTAAATGAATAATCACCAGATACCAGGCTCTGAGATTGTGAAATGTGATTATGTTTTAGCATCATTGTATTCTGCCTGAACTGTCTATAATTCTAATAACATTTATTATGACTTTAAAGAGAAAATAAATTGTGTAAAGCTGCCTTATTACAGATAGATTAAAACCTAAAATTCATTAAAATAATCTAAGCGTTATAATCTTGTTTTCTTGTTTAATACATGCACAACAAGAGACAGAGAAACAAAGAAAGGCAATTTGTCCTGTGCTTAAAATAAATAATAGGGATTTAAATAAATCTAGGTAAATACAGAATTAACTGATTAATGCCACAAAGAAGGGGGGAGTCAACCTATTCTCCAAAGTACCTGAGGCAGAACAAGAAGCAATGGGTGGAAACTAATTAAGGAGAGAACCAGGGATGACATCCAGCAGGTTCTGAAAGGTTCTGGAGAACCGGTAATGGAAATTTTGAGCAGTTCAAAGAACTGGTAGCGGAAATTTTGAGTAGTTCAAAGAACCGGCAAATACCACCTCTGGCTAGCCCCAGACTGTGGTGGGAATGGGGGTTTTGCAGTATCCTTCTGCCATGCCCACCAAGCCACACTATACCCACCGCTATGCCCACAGAACCAGTAGTAAAGAAAAATTGGATTTCACCACTGGAGAGAACCAACCTAAAACTGAGGAGAAATTTCCTGATAGTTAGAACAATTAATCAGTGGAATGACTTCTCCAGAAGTTGTGTGTGCGCCAATATAGGAGGTTTCTAAAAAAAAAATTGGACAGCCATTTGTCTGAAATGATACGGGTTCTGCTGCTTGAACAGGATTAGAAGACCTCCAAGTTTCTTCCAACTCTTATTCTGTTATTTACAAAGCAAACCTTGAACTCTGAGTTTAAATTATACATAAGGTAAATTCTGTACAGTTAGATTTGTAGTAGGTTTTTAAAAATCAGTTTCATTTTCCTTAAAAAAAAATCAATTATTTGGGTTAATTCTTCTATTCCTCCAATTTCATAACTGACATATTTGCAAATACACACAAAATAGGATCAGATCCTTTCTCCAGGATCTGTTGCAACTCAGAACACTTAATACAGATGTCAGTATTACACAGAGATTGCTTTTCCTACATAATCTCATAAATTAAATTCAGTTATTAATATTAAGTTTTTTTTAAAAAATCAGTTTTATCTCCATGTTTTAGAGTCAGCAAATTATTAATTCTCTTAAGCTAAAAGTAAACATTTCCCTCGCACATATGTGCTAGTTGTTTCCAACTCTAGAGGGCGGTGCTCATCTCCGTTTCAAAGCCAAAGAGCCAGCACTATCCAAAGACATCTCTGTGATCATGTGGCCGGCATGACTAAACACCAAGGCGCACAGAACACTGTTACCTCCCCACCAAAGGTGGTCCCTATTTTTTCTACTTGCATTTTTAATGTGCTTTGGAAACTGCTAGGTTGGCAGAAGCTGGGACAAGTAACGGGAGCTCACCCCGTTACACAGCACTAGGGATTTGAACTACTGAACTGCCGGCCTTCTGATCGAGAAGCTCAGCTGTCTTTACCCACTGAGCTACCATGTCCCCGTTCTCTTAAGACATCACTAAAAAAAGTCTTCAGTTATTCTCCCCCCTTTTACTTTCTATTTAAGGACAGAGAAAGCAGGATCTGAAAATATTTTTATAAATTTATTTATTTTAAATGAGGGCAAAGAATGCATATTTAAATGAAGAAAAAGGATGCATGAATTATTGATTTTAATTATGAAAAGTTCATAGAATCAATCAATCCAGACTTCTTATTTGGGGCACAAAATCAAGCTCAAACCAGCATACTTTGGATACATATGTGAAGATATAAGTCTCTTGAGAAGGCTTGATGCTGGGAAAGATGAAGGAAAGAACCTGCTGCAAGGTGAATGGACTCAATTATTGAGTGAAGAAGGCTGCATTATAGGCAGACCTGAAGGACCAGGTTAGGGACAGATAATGTTGAAGATCTATGGTATCTATGTTATCACTAAGTAGCAATACTAACTTGATGACACATCATCAAATCAAGTTATGAAAAGCAACTAGATAATTTATTTTGAGAAAGCTTCAATGCTTTTTTAAACATCTATATTTTTTTTCAATATAAGGTAATTGTCTTCTACCATCAGTAACAATTTTTATTATTTTGTAGATAATACGTAGGAAATATTGCATACTTCGCCATTCTTATTGCCTTGCCATAATATCAGAAAAAGGAGGAAATGGTGTAATTTCTTGAAATGTGTGTAAAATAATTTTCATAAGTATATCAATTAAAGTATTTAATAATGCTGAAATGCAGTTTTTACTGTTTAAGGTTAACTCATAGTCTATTGGGAAACACAGAGAGAATGATCTCACTTTAAGTAGCTGAGGTAAGTTTGCAAGGCATTTACCTCACAAAATTGCTTGCATTTGCTTAGTTGGATATAAGTGGGAGAACTGGAGTCAACTGGAGTGAAGTTACCTGGCATTCTATTGATTGTGTAGTGTTTGAAAATGTGTACCTAGTTCTTAATGGCAAGAATTTTGCCAACTGGGTTAGGTTCCTGTCCTTGCTCCTTTGAGTAGCTACCAAAGAATATGTACAGTTGGATTTGGGACATGGTAAATATTTCCTTAAGGGGAGGAGCCGTATCTCTTGCTTTGAACGATACAGCAATATTCAATCTGTGTGAATGCTGGGGGAAACCAACTGTCCATTTCAGACCAGGTATCATCAGTATTTGAAGAAACCCACTTTTGTATGTTCACACTGACTGGACAGCAGATGAAGTGGGTGATGCCAATAAGATGAGACAAAACAAAGCATATATTGAATCCTAGCACGAATAAATTATATTCTTGTCAAGAAACCTAAGATAGCTGGCCCTTGATGAGGCTTCTGAAGGAGCATGTTCATATTTAGGACTTATCCTGGATGCATGGCTTCTGCTTGATTAGCATATGGAAGCCATGTAGGGGAACTCCTTGCTCATCTTTTGCTGGTATAGACAGCCAGTTTGGTTTAGTGGTTAGGGCACCAGGCTAGAAATCATGAGATTGAATTTAGTCAGGACTGCCTTTGCATACTAGAAACTTCGAATATTTTACAGGCTGGCAGGTCAGAACCATTTCTGTAATGTTATATTTATACTGTGAGAGTTGCGCTGGCAGCTATTATGATTCTGAGTACAATTCAAAGGTTGATTTGACTGGGTCTGCAGTGCCAAATATCTGTGCAACTGTCTTCTCCAAAATAAGTCTCTTCATCTTGTTCCCAGCCCAGGAAACAAAAAGTGAGAGCTTTGAAATGTTCTTCCCCCCTACGGTACTCTTTTTATTCTTAAGCACTTAACCTCTAATGTCCAAAACACCTCAGCAATTTTTACAATTTAGGAAGGTGGCAAAGTTTTAGGAAAACTAAAATGCTGGTTTTAATAAGGCTTCTTTTAGGTGATGTTATTTTTATGAAATTTGTGATATTTTGATTTACAATTTGATTTAATTACCCAGAGTTGCCTCAAACTGGCATATAAATGCAACAAATAAATAAATAAACTTTATACAAACTGCCCAGAAGCTGTGAAATTGATTCAATGGGGAAAATAGGCAATCCTGTCTAAATATAAATATGTAAATCGAATACACTTGGCCGTGGCCAACTTTCTAGTACCGTGATGGCAAACCTATGGCACGCTTGCCACAGGTGGCACACGGAGCCATATTGGTGGGCACGTGAGCACAGGGATAAAGTAATTGGTGGAGTGCATAGAATTATGGGTGTGGGTACGCAAGCAACACCCCCCTGCCGTGTTTCCCCTGCTTTTGGCACTCAATGGCAAAAAGGTTAACCATCACTGTTCTAGTATCTCCAACTTCTGCAGTGAAAATAATCCTAAAAAATTATTTCACTGTTGTTATTTCTACCCAAATGGGTAGGGAAGTTCTGGCTCCAAAGACTTGAAGATCCTTTCCCTATTAACTTAAGAATTATATGACTGCCCATTTTGTAATGCACAACTCTGGGCAACTCTCACAACAATAATGGAACCAAGGATTTTTTTAAAAAAGCAAGAACACCAAGAGAATTGTGAGCCAGTGCAGCTCATGCAGCAGTGGAATGATATGGACATACTATAATATGCCCATTGCCCACTGCTTGTCCTGCGGCTTCCAAATGCTCTTGAAAGGCGGTTACATGATCCAATAGGGAAGTGACAAAGGCCTGAGAGCCGGACATCTCTGATCTTACCTGTTTTTCATAAGGTGTTGTTGACCAGGCTGTTTTCCCCAGCCATTAGGTAAACCTGTTCTAAGAGTATAATTGTTATGGATGCATCAGCTACCTTAGGTGGGATATGTTTTAATAGTTGTGCCATTCTTTGATCAATGTTTTTTAGCTGGGTGTTAACTGCCTAGAGCTGTGATGGCAAACCTATGGCACGGGTGCCACAGGTGGCACTCGGAGCCATATTGGTGGGTATGTGAGCATTGCCCTAGCTCAGCTCCGGCATGCATGTGTATACCAGCCAGCTGATTTTCGGGCCTTCTGGGCCCACCAGACATCAGGAAACAAGCCATTTCCAGCATCCGAAGGCCCTCCAGGGGAGTGGGGAAGGCTGTCTTTTCCCTCCCCAAGCTCCAAGAAAGCCTCTGGAGCCTCATGAGGGCGAAAAATGGGCCTACCAGGCCCACCATGACATCACATGCCAAGAGCGGGGGGGTTGTCTGTGCACATGTGTGAGGGGACAGGGTGAATTGAATTATGGGTATGGGCATGCATGTGCGTGACTCCCCCATGCTCCCCCCACTTTTAACACTGGCCTAGAGCCATGATGGCGAACCTATGGCACTTGTCCCACAGGTGGCACACGGAGCCATATCAGTGGACACACAAGCATTGCCCTAATACAGCTCTGATGCCCATGCGAGTGCTGGCCAGCTGATTTTCAGGCCTTCCAGGCCCATCAGAAGTCGGAAAAGAGGCTGTTTCCTGTCTCTAGAGGACCTGGGGGTGGGGAAGGGGTGGGGAAGTCCCATTTTTCACTCTCCCCAGGCTCCAGAGCCTTTCTAGGGAGTGTGGGGTTAATTGAATTATGGGTGTGGGCACGCGGACGTGCAACCCCCCCGGCACCCCCCACATTTGGCACAGGATGGCAAAAAGGTTAGCCATCACTGGCCGAGAGTCACATGGGCAGCCATCTATATTGAATAAATGAATGAATAAATTAAGGGAAAGCATATTTAGAAATACACCCATATTGATATGTTGTGAATGGGCAAGAGGCAGGATGTTTTTATGTAACCAATATGGAAGCTGTTTGCCAAAAATAGGCAAATACTTATGACTCATTAAAAAATAGTTGCATATCTCTCTATCGTGGTATTCATTAAAAAAATCCAATTGATTTCTTTATTGAGTGCTCAGTTTAATGAGTAAACAGTAGGACTCAGTTTGGCTGTGTTTGTACTTTAATGATGCTGAACCCCACAGCAATTTATTGGACTGGAAAAACTGGGAATACATCATATCATTATATTGTCTTGAAGCAAAAAATAAATAAATAGCAACAGTAACCTTCAGATGTTTTTCCCTATGGCTGTTGGGCTCATGTGCAATTACTCATTCTGAACATGGGGAAAGCTTTCAACTGCAAACTCAAGAGAGCATAAGCCATATGCAGTAAAAAAAAACCCAACACATGGGTTTATATTAAATAGTTGCTTGAGGAGAAAATCCAAATGATTATGTATCATATGCATGCATATATACGTATCTGAGTGCTACACACACCGTTTCAGCTGAGATTTCCCCAAGTTTTCCCAAACACCAATTTTGTTTGTCTCAGATCCTTGAAAGCAGTTGATTTTGATTCTTTTAAGATGATGTGTGAGCCTGTGGCATTATGGTTCAGGTCTTTGGGGGAATCCGACCATATGGCTTGTTAAGTTATGTAAAATCCTGGTTTAGTGTAATATATGATCTAATATGTTGCTATGCTTCCTGATTTATGAAAGAAAAAAATTACAGGCAAAGTCTGAAATGGACTTTTGAGTATCTCAGCTGAAACAATTTGTGTAGCACTCAGATATCTCTGTAGGAATTGACTTAGTATTATAGCAGTTGATCCGTGCATTGGGCAGGAGGTTGGATTGAACGATCTCCAATTTCCCTTCTGACCTTCTGGGTTCCTGTTTTATAGATGTAGGTTTTGCAGAGCAGAATCAACCCCTTGACTAGTGGAAGAAAACAAAGAGAAAACCAGTGAACCAAATCCACATGTTCCTAAATTTGAAATTGTTCACAAATTATTTGCATTTTCTATTTTAGAATAGATTTTTTTTTTTTTATTGGCCAAATGTGATTGGACACAGAAGGAATTTTTCTTGATGCTTATTCTCTCAGTGTACATAAAAGAAAAGATATGTTTATCAAGAATCATAAAGTACAACACTTAATGATAGTCACAGGGTACAAATAAGCAATCAAATCACATTAGGAAACAGTCAATATAAATTGTAAGGATACAAGCAAGAAAGTTAGAGTCATACAGTCATTAGTGGAAAGAGATGGGTGATAGGAACAATGAGAAGATTAACACTAGTGCAGATTTAGTAAAGTTTGACAGTGTTGAGGGAATTATTTGTTTAGCAGAATGATGGCATTTGGGGGAAAAAAACTCCTTGTGTCTACTTGTTCTGTTGTGCACTGCTCTATAGCGTCATTTTGAGGATAGGAGTTGAAACAGTTTATGTCCAGGATATGAGGGGTCTGTAAATATTTTCACAGCCCTCTTTTTGACTCGTTCAATATACAGGTTCTCAATGGAGGGCAGGTTGGTAGTAATTGTTTTTTCTGCAGTTCTAATTATTCTCTGAAGTCTGTGTCTGTCTTTTTGGGTTGTAGAACCAAACCAGACGGTGCAAATAACAGAATCAATAATTTCTCTGTAGAACTGTATCAGCAGCTCCTTGGGCAGTTTGAGCTTTCTTAGTTGGCTCAGAAAGAACATTCTTTGTTGTGCTTTTTTTGTTGATGTTTTTGATGTTAGGTGTTAGATTTTGCTATATGGTAGAACTTAGAAATTTGAAGGTCTCAACTGTTGATACTGTGTTGTCTAGTATTGTAAGAGGTGAAAGTATGGAAGGGTTTCTCCTAAAGTCTACCACCATTTCTACATTTTTAAGTGTGTTCAGTTCCAGATTTTGCACAGTACTTTATGAACAGTGTTCAAGGACTGCCACACATTCAATAATGCAAATGAGATATAATTAATAAATATGACCAATTATTTTCCCATAAAACAAACTTAGCTGTAATGGCCAGGCAAAAGGGTCTTGGCCATCTCTGCAAATTAACTTTCTAAAGCCAGCATTGGATTCAGGGAACTACAATAAGTCTTATTGGCAATTAACGAATATAGCCAAATGCAAAAATTGCACATTAGTTCTAATTCTCCTTTTAGAGAAAGTTCTTCTACAGGAAACAATGGCTGGAAACAATCAAAGAGTGAATCAACCTGGGATTAAGGAGAAACTTCCTAAAATTGAGGACAATTTGTTGTTGTTAGTTGCGAAGTAATGTCCGACCCATCACGAACCCATGGACAATAGTCCTCCAGGTCCTCCTGTCCTCCACCATCCTCTGGAGTCCACCCAAGCTCACACCCACTGCTTCAGTGACTCCATCC
>JANHFP010005388.1:76463-91991 GCA_032468135.1 Calamaria suluensis | reverse complement strand
CTGGGAGTTGAAGTCCACAAGTCTTAAAGCTGCCAAGTTTGGGAACCTCTGCTATATATTATAAACAGAAAAACAGGTTTATCACTAATCAGTAATAAACTCACACTGGATTAAAATCAAATAACTGTAAAATGTTAATAGGATGGCATGCAAACTGGCAGCATTCTTTTATGTTGAATAGCAACGTATATAAACTATATAAGTATAATAATGTATCAATATTCCTGTCAGAAATATCTGCAAGTTGAAATTGCCTTTTTATTATAAGTTGAAAAATGACAAACATGGCAGGCCTTTAAAGGACACCTAAAAGTATGAAATAAAAAAACGCTATAAAATCTAAATAGTTTTCCAGTTATATATATATTTGACATTTTAAACCTTAAACTTATGTAACAGTGGATGATTGCATGACAACTAGGAAATACTTTTATTTGTTGTAATTCTGTCTTATTAAGTCATGTGGTATATGTTCTAATTAATATGGATTTTAATGCATTGTATTTATACCAGTAAGCAGACTCTTAACCTGAATTTTTATGTTCTAATTACCAACAGTTCAAGAGAATGTTAAACCGGGAACTGACACATCTTTCAGAAATGAGCCGATCAGGGAATCAAGTCTCTGAATATATTTCTAATACTTTCCTAGGTATGTTATTTAACATTGGATCTCTTCCTTGTCAACACTTTTTGAGCAAACCATCACTCAAAGCCAACCTCAACATTTTAGTATCTTTAAGGAAACAATCTCTGTGGTAGTGAAAGGATCTCTTTTCTGAGAAGGAGATTGCGGAAACAGGAAGTTATCTAGGAAGCTATAAAATCAACAGGGCAAAATGTGGTGGGACAAATTCTTTGATAACCTTTCCTCATTTGCATGCTCTCCAGCTGAGAGTAATTCAACTCTCTGACTTTCAAGAATTCTCAGCTCTGGCCATGGAGGCTAAGGAATGCTGGGAATTGAAGTCCTCTCTGAAGAGGTCAAAACTAGGGAAGGTTCTTCGATATCAATGTTACAGATGTGCATAGCATAACCACATGTCCATAAGCTTGGGCAGTAATGTGCAGAATTAATTATAACATAACATTAGTGCAGGCAAATATTTATTTTTAAAATTTATGCAGCTGCCTATCTCACTTCCATAACTCTGGGACTTATGGTATTCATAATATTATTGTTAATAACAATATTTACAAGTAGAGAAATATTGACAAAGATTGTTACTTAGCAACCATTAATGCTTTCCAGGATTCTGGAAGGGGTAGAGAAATGCTTGCTTGGCAAAATGTTGTTTTCTCAAGAAATTTTACTTTAGCTTAGAGCAAATAATAATGGATCATTTTGGGCTACTCATGGCCTTTCAGCCCATCTTACCTCACATATTATTATTTGTCAAAATAAATGGAGGGAACGGTCACTGTTCTGCTGAGTTTCTGAATAAAAAGCAGGATATAAATCTAATTGAAAAATAACAATGAATGAATGTATTCTTCATTCTGTGTCTGACAATTTTGAAAACAATTCTGAAATTGTATATCTGCCTATTTTCAAAAGCTTGTCAGGTATAAAATAATCTGTTCGGATGTAACCCAGTATGTTTAATAAATATTAGAAAATAATTTTATCCTTTTTTAATACAGACAAGCAGAATGATGTGGAGATTCCTTCTCCTACACAGAAGGACAGAGAGAAAAAGAAGAAACAACAGGTTATGACACAGATCAGTGGTGTAAAAAAGTTAATGCACAGTTCAAGCTTGAATAACACTAGTATTTCAAGATTTGGTGTGAAAACAGAAAAGGAAGATCATTTAGCTAAGGTCAGTGTGATTTATAATATTTTTATTTTTTTTAATGAAAACTGAAAATACATATGTAAACTAGACATATTAGTCATTTTCCACGAATCCTTTTTACTTTTCCATCTGTTTTGAGGAGACTGGTTTGCAAGACAGAAATAGTAATAGTAACTTCCTCCATGGAATATGTTGCTAATTACTGAAAATAAAATTGTTGAAATTAATTTAGCTAAATTAGTTTAATCTGCCTCCTCCCCAATGATTTTGGCAATTTTCTGCTGTGTTATGATGGGGAAAAGTTACTCAGAGGTTTAGATACAGCTTTGGAAAATAACACTGCATGTGGCTTAGGAAAAATACATTCTTAAGAAGAAAGTTCTAATCCTAAAGTATTAGGAACTATTGGGAAGAGGAAAAAATATATTGATACAATTATCTAGAAGACTTCAAATTAATTTCTCAACATCCCAGCCCTGAAACTGATATAGATCATCTCCCAATTAAACAGTTTCAATGGGAGGGATAAGGAGAAAATGGGAGATAGGGAATGTCACATTTTCAGAAACGAGTTAATATAATAAATTATCTCTCCTTTCATATGTCATATTTTTGGGATAATTGTAATTACAACTAGTTAGAATTCGTATCCTTAGGATTTAAGGAAAAAGTGATTTGATATCTATATAAATGCAATTATAATCTACATATGGCCCCATTCTCTTTGTGATGGCATTATGCATTCATTATTTTATTTTATTTTTTTCTTTAGGAGCTAGAAGATCTGAATAAATGGGGATTGAATATATTTAATGTTGCAAGATACTCACACAGCAGACCTCTCACTTGCATTATGTATGCAATTTTCCAGGTTAGTAATTGTGATATTATTGTTGTTGTTGTTATCATATTCCAATTGCTATATCTTTAAAACAGCACTAATTTCATCTTTTCTTAGTAATAAAAGCTATGAGTTTTTAATCATACTTTGACTACTTGTACTTTCTATTGTTCTGTATAGGAAAGAGATTTACTGAAGACATTCAAAATCTCATCAGACACCTTTATAGCTTACACGATGACTTTGGAAGACCACTACCACACAGATGTAGCTTACCATAATAGTCTCCATGCAGCTGATGTAGCCCAGTCTACTCATGTTCTTCTGTCCACACCAGCTTTGGATGTGAGTTGTTTCCCCCCATCCTGACAAACAACACTTCCAAAATAATTTGTTTGCACTTGGTAATTTGTCATAGCCTCATGCTTTAATTAATAGGCTGAATGTAAAAATAAGTAAAATTTCATGCACCATTAATTTGCTTTGATACCTCTGGCACAGCACAACTGTTTATGCAAGTTCCTTCGTACAAGGCAATTGCATCAATTAACCAATTTCCAATCTGTTAGATAAAGAAAATAGATGAGTTGATAGAATTTCACAGTGTAATCTGTTATCTTGATATAAATCCATGGATTGTCTACAGTATAGACAATCCCATAATATTTTAGAAGATTACAAAACGTGATGAGAAGTAAACATCCATTTCTCAAATCTCCTGTTGTACCCCATTTAATGTTTCTATTTTATTATCAGCAATCACACCCTTCTGCAAGCTCACCTCCTTCCCGAATGTATGGAATCTTATACTCCTTAATATACCTTTATGTCACAATATAAAAGCTAGATTTTCGCTAAGGCGTATTGTTTAGTTCAGATTTATTTATTTCAAGTTTATTGCTAAGAAAATCAATGTGGGTTATATTTTTGAGATAAGATTGTATTGATAGCCTCCTATGCAACATACTACATTTTTTGGTATTTTAAAAAATTACTTGAACTTGTAAAACTTACATTTTTACTTCTTTACTGTTTTGTCGAGGATGTATCGGAATTACTACATCCCCAGAAAAAAACTTATCAAAACAGAGATGCATAGCCAAATGAATTGGCAATAGCTAATAATTTTTTAAAATAAGATTTCAGTTCTTTATGTACAGTTTTAATTGCACATTTTTTTTGTATGTAGGTTGTTAATAAGTTAATAGATATGATGAGTTATATTTATCATTGAAGTCTATGTGTTGATCTTTTCTGTTTCTAGGCTGTATTCACCGATTTAGAAATTTTGGCAGCAATTTTTGCAGCAGCAATTCACGATGTAGATCACCCTGGTGTCTCCAATCAATTCCTTATTAATACAAGTGAGTTCTATGTTCAGTTATTGTGCGCATGCAAATACATACAATGGGTATAATTAATTTTCATGAAGTCTCATATTAAGGATAAAGAAAATCTAGAATACTCATTAAGAAATGAAGTTGAGAATATCAGAGTTGACTTATCAATAGAGGCCACATCTGCACATTACAAAGGCTTTTGAATTTCCATGCTACTTAATAATAGTACACAGAAACAATCATAAGTAACCAAGTACGGAATCAGTAAAATTATGCTAAACTTACATACTGGGAGTTTATCTGACGCAAGTTGAGAGTATCCTAATTGATTAATAAACCTGTGGCCTTTTATTTCAGCTATCATTGAATTCTTTTTAAAATTCTTTAACCATTTTAAATATTTTTTAATTATTTCATTAATTTTATGTACATTCTCTTTTAAAAATAAATTATTTCAAACATAAAGGATATTGTAGCTATAAAAGCCATTGCTTAGATATAAAATCATATATGGTACTTAAAAGAGTCCTTTTAAATACATGACTACTCTCTTATTTAGATTCTGAACTTGCTTTAATGTACAATGATGAGTCCGTCTTGGAAAACCACCATCTTGCTGTTGGTTTTAAGCTTCTACAAGAAGAGCATTGTGACATCTTCCACAATTTGACCAAGAAACAACGTCAAAGTCTCAGGAAAATGGTGATAGACATGGTAAGAATGTGATTCTGTGCAACATTCTAGCTGTTTGTTAAAACAGAAAATGACACTTTGCTCCCGAAAACAAAAAAATAAAACAATATTTCTCCTTTCATGTAGGTCTTGGCAACAGATATGTCCAAGCACATGTCGCTTCTGGCAGATTTAAAGACGATGGTAGAAACTAAAAAAGTTACAAGTTCTGGAGTCCTCCTGCTAGATAACTACACTGACAGAATACAGGTCTGTTTGGGAAACTACTGTCATACCTGTCATACCTTCTCCCTCTCTGCCTCTCACTCAAGCCTATGAGCTTCCCATGTAACACATTCTTGCTCTTCTGCAGGGAACTAGTCTTTCTGTAGCACATATATATTTCTTTTAAGGGAGGCCACTTTTAACATAGCAGTGAATAAGGCAGTGTTTGAAGAAAGGAAAGAAGACTGAAAAAATAGTTGGGAATTTTAGAGAGAGTCATCTGACTACTTCTGAGGCTCTCCCAGTATATATGTCTGCCTATGTTGCTACTATTGTTAGGGATGGGACTGAACCGATAAGCACTTTTGTGTATTGTAAATAATATAATCACACAAATTATTCCTCAAGTTAAGAATTGAGGAATTATTCCTCAAGTTAAGAATTAATAGTCTGTGGTGGCTTGAATTCTTCTTTCCTCCAAACTATTTGGACAAAGACAAGATATTGCAGCATAAGGAATACAATTTACAGTTTAGAGTTCCCTTGGATTAATAGTGTGGTAAATGTTGTGCAATTCACACAACATGTTCCTTACATGTTGTGGGTTAAGTATTTAGCCGCAGCATGGGGAAATGTTAACAAAGATACTTTACTTAAAAATAGGGAATTCAGTTAAATATTTTCTATACTTATTTGCTTATTAAATAGTGATAGACACAGGAACATTTACCTCATTATTTTCTTGTGTTGAGTTTATATTTTTAGAATAAGACTCATATTAAGATGTCACTTCAGGAAAATATTTAAAAGGAGGTTTAAAATCGTCAAATAGGACAAAAAGCAGCACAAATGTTAGAACAGCTTTCTTCACTCTATGAATCCCTTTTATTCTATAGTTATGCAGATTCTAATCCTTTGTGCTTCATGCCACAGACTACAATTTCCAGAACAGGAGAAATTAACCTGGTGACAATATTTAGTGCAGAAGATAGTTGTTGCTCTCCTGTTTAATGGTAACCTGACTGATACAGATTTTCCATTTTTAATGTGGTAATAGTTAATCATTAAAAGCAAATCCCTTTAGTGTGACAATAGTTAGTCTTTTGTTAATACAAATGTCCTATATAGAAAGAATGAAACTAAAGAAATTTGCACCAGCCTGGAATGACAATCCGACCCAAATATCTTTAAATTATATCTTTTCATTAGTGTGTCTTTGGAGCCCTTTTGATACTTAGTTAATGTGACAGTAATTTGGCTTTTCCATGTAATTTGGCTCTTATAATGCTGTTTTGCAGAAAAGCCTACCAGCTTAAAGAAGAAATAAGTACAATGTCAACCCATACCAAGCTTCAACACTGAAGCAGAACAGAGATTCTGTCCACACTCAAAACCCCAGAAGTAGAGGGGGGGAGAGAGAGAGACTGAGAAAAATGCTTTCTTTGGAGTTAGTGGCTAAATAATGTGGGATCAGAGTTCTGGCACTAAAAAAGCTATATTGTATTGCTTCTCTCCCCTCACGTCTGCCACTGGTGGCAAGAGAAGCCATGGAGAAAAGAGACTTTTCCCCCAATCCTAGTATTCCCACTACTTTTTGTAACTAAGAGGGAGCAAATGGATCTTCTGTGTCAGTTCTCCAATCCTACGGGCATAATTCCTTAGTGGAATTGGAGAATTGATGGCAAGGGAAGCACAATGCTCTGAGGAAGTGGGCAGTTGTATTTGGAGGTGATGTTTTCTTATGCATAAGCTTGCAACCAGCTGGTTGCAAAGATGAAATGTCTTTTTCATTCTGCTTCTCCCATGCCAAAAAACCAATGGTATTGAAAATCAGTAGCCTGCCATAGCCTCACGTGGTCAATAGGAGCAAAGAAAGCGCTCACCCTAAAGTTCCCTTAGAGTTTACAACTGATTGACCTTTTAGCATAGCTTCTGCTGGCACTTTTGAGACAAAGGAAGAAAGGTGGAAGCTTTCTTTCAGAGTAGATCTGGAGTCAAGAAGACATGTCTTCATGTTCTGAACAAAAGGCTAGTTGCAGAAGTATCTTCCACACTGAAGCAAGCAGAACATGAATTCTAAGAATTACTTCAGGTAATCCTCCAGTTCAAAAGAGATTTGCCAGGACAAAATAAACATATCTAGGTAAATGCTTTGTACAGACTTCAGTGGACAATCAGTTACTATTTTATCTATGCCTAGCCTCCTTGATTCTGGACCATACATTCTTCATCAAAGTCATGAAGGCTACATGTACTTATTTTTCATTATATTTTTGTTCATTTTATTATGTATTTGTTATATTCCTTATTATAGTTTTTCTGATTCTATTTTATCTTCACATAAGACTGAGAAATACTGACAGCCCATAAGCACTGACATGAGATGAGATTAAAGTAACCTAAACTACCTAGTCATAATCCTAATCATTAGTCACTAGATTACTCTGACTTTCAGTAGGAAGTGCCAGTGCCCACAATTGAAAAAAGAGATCTTTAAATATTCCATTTATCTCCAGTTCATTAATCTCCTATTTGAACTTGTTCAATAAGATATGAGAAGAATATAACTATTCAAAGCAGTTTTCTACTAAAGAAAATGGTAGATACCTTAATTTGGCTTGACGTTATGCTTGGAGGTGACTAGTACAATTTGTAATACTTTATTCCTGCATATCTACAGTTAATCTTCCTTCAAATAATTTAATATGTCTCTTGATGAAAATGTACTTTAGATATATTTCATAATTTTTTCTAAAATTTAAAACTCTTTAATCAAAAAGTACATTAATGTGAAACTGCTTTCAAAATACCAAGGAGTACAGAACAAAATGTTGCGCTGTTTGACATGATTACACAAGTCTTCATGTTACAATTTTTGCATTGCAGGTTCTCCGAAATATGGTCCATTGTGCTGATTTAAGTAATCCTACAAAATCTCTTGAACTCTATCGGCAGTGGACAGATAGAATTATGGAGGAGTTTTTCCAGCAAGGGGACAAAGAACGGGAGAGGGGAATGGAAATCAGTCCAATGTGTGACAAGCACACAGCTTCTGTGGAGAAGTCTCAGGTATTTGACTTTTCTCTTTTTGATCTGTTAGGAACGTTCCAATTTAGGAATAATAATGTTGATCTGTTACCAGTAAGTCTTAGGGAAAGACATCCTTTTAAAAATGTCATGCTAAATTGCCCAGTAGATTCCTCTCTTTAGCGTACCAGATAGATTAACCTCACTTTTTTGCACTTTTTAAAAAAAAACATACCTGCAGTATTATACATAATAAATTCCACTGATTGTTAGAGGATAATGTGGATATTTTCTAACATCAGCACAAGGGGATTTTGTCAATAGAAGGCAATCTGTTTGCCGTAAATCCTACATTATGCTCCTGGGAAACTCTGAAAGGCTACCTGCAGAGCATATCAATGATGGTGCTGCTTCACATAATGTGTTCTTAGCAAGGGCCAAGGTTAGCCAAACATATGCCAGTTCCTGGCTTGGCACCATTGTTTCTTCTCTTATAATATAGTCAGCAAGTAGCAGAGATTTCAAGAATGGAAAGAGTAGGTCCCCTTGCTCCAACCACTTACGTTTTCTGATTAGGTTAGCTGATAGGACATGGTTTTCAATTCTCACTTTTTCATTTTCCAAGGAAGTAATCAGTGTTAACTGTGAGCACTTCAAAACCATTTTCATGCTGTGATTAAAGTGTCAGGGTTAGACTGCAGAGGCTTCCTTTGTTTGAGCCACTGAGAGACCTTTCATCAGCCTCTAATGTTCCTTCTATCCACAGTCTACACTACTAAAACTCTCAGGTCTGTAACCTTTCACCGGGCAAAACATTCATGATACAGCAAAACTTTTTGAACCAAGCCAATGGTGAGCTGCTGCCGATTTGGACCAGTTTGGGCAAACTGGTAGTTGTGGCCTGGAGAAGACCACGTGTAATGCACACCCACATTTTCAGTGGTGGGCAAACCAGTTGTTATTTTATGTGCCACCCATCTCTGAACCAAGCTGTCTCAAATGGACTAACTTATAAAATGCATCCAAAATCCAAGACTCGTATGGAATTCAAATTTGACTAATTTTATAAAATATTTTACAACATAAAAATTATCATGAAGTATTTTCTGACCTAATGCAAAATGTCATGAACATTCCCTGTGGCCAACTCCTCAGGTTTGACTGCTCTACAGTTCAGAATGGGCTACTTTCAAGACAGATCCTACTCTGAATATCTCTTGAATTTTAAAGAGTTTTTTCCCAATACATTAGAAGCTCTGCCATTGTTAAAGGCATTGAGGAATCTGATAAGGAAATATCTCTGAAACAATGACCCAGTTTGTTCGTATGCTTGTTTGCTTTTTAACCTGAGCTAATACTGTAAAAATAACTCTCACCTTAGTTCTGCTGAAATGGGTGTTCTCCATGTTGTGATAACCAAACAAAGTGATTTCACTTAAAAGCCTCCACTGTCTATAGATTACAGGAACTTTCTGACACTTTTTGGCTTAAGGTATCTCAGCAGTTACAATAGAATTGTGCTGGCTTGTTCAACATCCTGTTGTGTCTGAAAGAGTCAAATGTGATTTCCAAACCAAACATCCTAGCCTGAGATGGGTTCCTTTGAGAACTATTTTCCTGTTCCCCTGAATTGCCACCCAGCGTTTTTTAGAGTTAAGCAAGGAAATCCAGTCAGACAAGAAACTTTTCCACAGCTTTCATTGTTCATTCACTTTCCTCCAGCCAGCTCATCTTGCTTGTCAACTAAGAATTTATGTTATCCCAAGCTTTATTACATAATGGATAATACCAGGAACAGTCATTATTTCCTCTTAATGTCATACATTTCTCCATTGAATGACATTATATTTAAGCATGTTAAGCATAAATGAATTCCACAAAATAGCAAAATAACATGAACGTTCTGAGCAGACCCCAGAAAAACTCAGCTCTTTTTAATACTAACCCTAAAAATCACACCAATTCAAAAGCTTTAGTGAAGTAAAGATTTTCATCAAAATGTCAGAGCATACCAGCATTTTCATCTCCATTTTTTAAGTGATACTTGGAGGAGTCATATTTCTCCTTTTAAAAAAAATATAGATACCATCAGTTTAGTGAGATGGCAGTTTTCATTGAAGTGCTTTGATAGAGTAACTGCATCCAAAAAGCATTTATTTTATAGTTAGACCTCTTCGATCTATACATCATACTGAATAATTAAAATGTGAATAGGTCCTTTCATAATACACTGTGTAATGTGACAGGCTGCTAACAGCTTTTTCTCTGAGTTCTGATATCTTAAAGAATAGCTACTGACCAGTTTTAATTTTGGAACAGAAACTTAAGAACTCCTCTGTGTTCTTTTTCCTCAGAGGAGGAAGGCATCTAAGATTCACTTCAGCTCAAGCAGGCAACAGATGCCATGATTTCCATTACGTCTGAATACCCTAATAATTAAAAATAGCTCCCACTTGACAGTAACTTGTAGTTTCTTCATATGCAAATACTGCTATACAGATGTTTCTTATATAATTGCCATAAATTATATAGCAACAGCGTGACATGATTTAAAAAAAAACGACACAAACTTACCGAGCAGATATTTGCTGCTACGGTAATGGCAGCTTTTTATTTTTGAATTTTGTTAGAAGTGGTGTTTTAGGGCAGAGCTAATTATTTGGGCTTTGTTGAACCTGATTATAGGATAGAAAGAGCCTTGATCTTGGCCTACGCTGAGATTTAGATAATAGGTGAAAAAAATCAGCATTAGTTCCACTGGACATTTGATTCTAATGTTAAACTAACATTTTATGATTGAAGGTTGCCAACCCAGAGCCGCATCTGTAGGGGGAACTCTTGGAAATGCAAGTGCTCTGGCTACTGATCTGGAAAGCATCGTGCCAATAGGAGTCAGTCAGGAATGCTTTCATTTAGCTTTGCTAATGTAATATCTGCATCTCTTCCTGAAGAAAATGAATCTGAGCCACTCATGCCTCAGTCACTCCAGATTGGACCATTTCAATGTGCTCTATAATTGCTCTTGAAGATGCCCAGAAGCCTCAGCTGGTACAGTTATCTGTACCAGGGGTGGGGTCCACTTACCTTTACTACCGGTTCACAACAGGAGCGCATGCACACTTCTGCACATGCGTATATCATTTATTCTGACATCCAGGCGGCTGGGCAGAGCCTCCTGCCGGTTTTACTAGCGGTTCATAAGGATTGAACCAGGAGCAACCCATCATTGATCTGCACTCCTAGAACAGAGCATGTTACATCCATGCAAGTACATAGCTTGCCAATTTGCTTCCAGATCCAATTCAAGGTGCTAGTTTTGACCAGCCTGGGGCTGGGCTGTCTGAGGGACCAACCCAGCCTACCCCATTAGATCTTTCAGAAAAGGTCTCCTTTAGATATCATCAGCTATGGATCTTCATTTGGTGGGTCTCAGGAGATATGTCTTCCCTGCCTTGATGCCAGCTCAGTGGAACATCTCCCCTCCCACAGAATTAGATTAGCTTCATTGCTTTTGATATTCCAGAAGACCCTCAAGACTTAGTTATATTGTCAGGCCTGAGACTCCCAAGGAAACCAGGACCATGCTCAGGTAGCTCCATTGTTAACCTGGTTATTTTATTTTTTCCTAGGGTTTATATTTCTATTTTTATAATATTTACTTTTATGTGTAAGATGAGTAGCTATATACAGTAAATTTGAGTAATAAATAAAATAAACATCTGGCCATAATGATCCACGCCCAATAAATATCCCAAAATGCACAGAAAACAATATTCTTCTTTAATATCAGCATTCCGGTTTTGGAAATTTCCCTCTAAACAGATTAGATCACTCCTTCTTTACCTATATCATAACAACAGAGATTGTACAATCCCATTTAATTTTAATGGTTTTTAGTATTCACTCTGTTTTATCCTTTTTAAAAAATTGAGCAGTTTGTTAAGATAAATCGCAGCATGAATAAATATTAATGTACCATAATTTCTAGCTGAGCGTAAATAATGTTTCATTAAAACTTGATTGTACTTGCATTGCAGGTGGGATTCATTGATTATATTGTTCATCCACTCTGGGAGACCTGGGCAGACCTAGTACAGCCTGATGCTCAAGATATTTTGGACACTCTGGAAGACAACCGTAATTGGTATCAAAGTATGATCCCTCAGAGCCCTTCCCCTCCCCTCGAAGAGCGCAGCCAAGACTGTCAGGGCCTGATGGAGAAGTTCCAGTTTGACCTTACTCTTGAAGAGGAAGACTCTGATGGGCCTGAGAAAGAGAGTGACAGTATCCATTATTACAGCAGTACCAAGACACTTTGTGTCATTGATCCAGGAAAAAGGGATTCCCAGCAGGACACTAATATAGAAATTGTGACAAAAGATGCATCGCCGATTGATACTTAACACACTGTATTCGTCATGGTGATTTTATTCACGCACATGCAGATTGTCTCGTGTGCTACAGCGTGGAAGTCTGGCTCTTAGGCCAGCACCTGTTATTGGTTAGATGACTTTCCAATTACTTGAGATTGGAGTCAGGGTTAAAGAGTGTGTAATGACTGCTCAGGAATTAACAGGTGATATCTACTGCAGCTTAAGTTTTATCAGCCAAAAACAAAATAAATCTGGTGATAGAGAGGCAGTATGAGCTGTTACTGAACAAGCCCGCTAGGGAATGATACACAATCATCATATTTTCTATTCTAAATATATTCTGACATCCAGTTCGGTCCAACAGCTCAAAATACGGTTTCGTGATTTTGCATTACAAATTTGTGCACCTGTCTCAGACCCGTGTGCCTTTTTTATAAATACTTCCACATCTTTTCGAGACGCCTACTAAATACACGACAAATCTTGTTTGATACCAATATATATTTTATATTATTATTAATCCTGTTTAATGAAGAAAGTCTTCCTCTCTACGGGCAATACTTGTGTTTTACCGCAGTTTAATTGTTTTGATTCACAAAATAAAAGCAGGGTGCCCTCCTCCTTGCATTACTGCATCACTGGTCACTTTATTAGTCCCAGAAAACCTAGGTTTCTCCTGTGTTAGTTGCCACACATCAACAAATGGCTTTTCCACTCAACTGTTTTTGACTTGTTGTACACAGGATAAAGTAGCTTTGCATTCTCATTAGACAATGCAGTAGGTATAAAAACCAACATGTTGTAATATGACGGACAATCTCCCCTTAAAAAAAACAAAACTCAGTGGAATTTTTGTGTTTGGTCCTACTGTGCTCCCCCCCCGCCCACATTTTTCATGTTCGCTAGGCTGAGTCTCCTTTTCTTCTCCTCAACTTGCCTTGAGCTATTACATGTCCAGTACTGTTTATAACAGTGTATTTATTATGTATTGTATATAATGTAATGTTTTTGTAAGTATTAATTTATATAAATTAACATTGCCTGTCGGTGGTGATGTTGTTTGTGTAGAAGACTCTGAATGAGAGTTGCCTTCCCTGTAATTTTTTTGTACTGTGTAAAATGGAAAGAACCTGAGCACAGTGAAAGAGACATATGGAACCCAGAAAGGGCATTCAGACATTGGCTCCCATTGGATTCCATTTTCATTTGGATTCTGGAAATCGGGGTTTGGTAACTGGTGAGGATTGAGGATGGTTTGTTCAGCAGAAATGAAACTACTGAAATGTTGACAAGGACGCGCCCAGTAAATGCCACAAAACCACCTGTCATTTTCCAATTTTCAAAGCAGCCAATGTGAGTTTCTATGACAAAATGTGAACTGATACTATAATTGTGCTGTGAAACTTCTTCCAACAAAGCTTGTGAGGCATGTATACAGTGCCGATTTGTAAAGCTATGTTTCAAGCTTTCAGTCCAACTTGTGACTAATTAGTTGATGAAAATAGCACAGCTGTGCATGATACATGGGTTTATATGTCTGTTGAACACTGCATTGTTCCAGGTGGTTATTTTATTGTTTGAAAGTTTCACACAATGTATGTTGTTATAGTATTATATATTGTGTTGAGATGCATTCTGAAGAGATTTTTATATGAAGTGAATAAATGAAAGCATGATTTAATCTGGACTTTCCTGGATGATCTTTTCAGGTAAATACACACACACAACTTCCTTCCATCTACCTTAGTTTTTATGTGCTTATTCAAATATAACACAAATAAGTTCACTTGAAACTAAACTATAGTTTCTAACTATATAACTAAGAATATAACTAACTATATTCTTATACTATTGATATTAAAATGTTAATTAATAGATATAAAATGAAAAATAAAACTTAGAAATAGATAGCTTTAAGGAGATTTTTAAAAATAATTTTAGATGCAAACTGCAAGTAACTGTCTCCATTATAATTGCTTTACTTCTATATTTCTTTGGAAGAAAGTCTTACTTAATCTAATGAGACATTATAGGAATTAAATAGATGGTAGGCCTTATCTTTAACACTCCTGATTTACTAGTTTCATTTGCAAGAGCTCCTGATTTTAAATAATTAAAGTTATTTAGGTACAATAGATATTATGATTAACCAAATCAGTCACAAAGAGCAAGTGTTTCATTTGCCTCCATTCCAAAGAATATGTAATCAGTTATTAGAAAAGAAATTGCTTCTGGGTTTATTTTTTCTAAATTTTTTAAATTCCACCTTTATTTTTATAAATGATTCAAGGCAGTAAATATGCCTAATACACATTCCTTCTAACCTGTGAGGTGAATTGGGCTGAAAGGGAATTTATATATAGCTTGTGAAGAACTTCTAAGAATATTATTAATTGCAATTTTGGGCAATCTGAAGCCTTCTGCAGCCCCTATTACTGGGCATTGTAGAAGCAGCAACTTTCTTAATTTATATAACAGTTATACTTCAGCTCTAGAGATAAGAGATGTGTAAGGCTGTAAATCTGTGTTTGCAAGGTAGTAACATTGGAAGACAAACACTCAATTGTTGCAGATAACCTGGCAAACATTTATTTCACTTTGTAAGACATATTTGGTAGCTTTTAGTCATCTATTACATTGATAAGAGTTCTGGACTGGAAAGCTGCAAATAATATAAAATGCCATGGCACAATTAAAGTCACTTCCTTACCCCAAAATGGTCATTTTTACAGGTCCCAAAACACTAGGGATACATCCAGACTACCATGAGTCAAACATTTCCCTCTCTGGCTGAGGAATAAGCCAAGGCCAATAATATAATTCAACCAGTACTTCATCCAAAATTATCCCTGGTTCTGCCACAAAGAAAATCCTCTCAGTTTCACGCCACACAAAAGGAATTAAATAAATTACCAGCACTTTCCACATTTGGCATTTTTAGTCAGTATTCTTGTCTGCATTTGTCAGGTCCTTTGAAACTAGATGTTTTCCCCATTACCAGAAGAACATGACGGGGTTTGGCTACAGCTATTAATAGCTTCCAGGAACCAAATGACAGTAGTGTTCCAATATCTAAGGAGCTACCACAAAGAATAGGGGGTCAATCTATTCTTCAAAATACTTGAAGGCAGGACAAGAAACAATGGATAGAAATTTTAAAAAAGGAGTGAGTTACCCTAGAACTAATTTCCTAACAGTTCAAACAATCAGTGGAACGGCTTGCCTCCAGAAGTTGTGGGTGCTCCAACACT
>JANHFP010005388.1:10139-32870 GCA_032468135.1 Calamaria suluensis | reverse complement strand
GCAACTTTCCCGCCAAAAGCTACAGTTGCAAGCCTCATCGCCTATGTTGCAACATGCCAGCTCAGAACAACACAAAAGCTATGCACCATTACTTGTGAGCAAGTCTCATTGAACACAATATGCCGTGTATCAACAGACATGCATAAGATCTGAACCTGCTTAAGCTGAGAACAATGTCAGGTTTTTTTATGACTTTATATATCATCCCATGTTATCAGAAACCACTATGTTTTGTATTTTGTTATCCTTCTTAGCCAGGATAATAACCTTATGACTGGTATTTCTGCAGTATTTACTATTTTTCTAGGCAATTACATTAGTTAGATGTTGGAGTAATTGAAAGTTTAACAAAGCAGGCTACATCACAATTTTTTTTCTTTAATGGATAACAATGGAACTCATTTTAAATTTTAAAAAAATACTGATTGATCAGAGACAAATAAAGTAGCACCAAAATAATAAAAATATGCTTAGTCTCTTTGATGGGTCATTGATAATCATTAAGGTCCATTATATTTAATTTTAATAAGTAGCTAAGCTAATTACACATTGGGAAATATTATAGTGTACATAAATTATGGGTAATTGGATCTTTGCAATGTTTGAATGTTATGATTCTATGCAAATTCATGCTAAATAGTCTTCTCTATTTTGGCTACTGTCCAGTGGTGTGAGAACAACTTTGACCACTGCTGGGTATACTGAGAGTTGAAAAACATGAATTCAAAAAATGTCCAGGCTAAGGAAGGAGAACCCCTTTAATCCCATTGTAACTTGTTTGTGAATAAGTAGGCATAGCCTATGAATTTAACAATGCCCATTTCTCTTTGACTTTCTCTTTTGTCTATACTATAGACAAAATTTATAGCATAGTAATATATAGTATAGTATAGTAATCTATAGTAATACAACTTTTAGTCTTTTCATTGTTACAAATTTATCTTCATGGGAACTTTTGAAAGTAAGTTTAAATAAAATTAATTTATTTCTGAATAGATGTCTTTAGGACTGTATGTCTTTAGTAAAATATTTAATGTATCATTTCATTAGTTTATCCATGGATTATATACAGTGGAAAATGCCTATTTTTTCTTTCTTCTTTATCTTAATGCATTTTGCAGAGGAAAAGTCCGGTAAGAAGTCTTCTTATTCCCTAATAGTCTCATTTTATTGGATGTAAGCTGTTTCTGCATGTGTGTGTATGCATGTGCATGCACATACATATATACTTTGTAATATTTAGGAGGTAATGCTGTCAGGGTGTTCATCTTCATGTCATTTCATAAGAAGGAATAAAGGAAGGACAGTTTTGGGAACGTAGGCTCTGAGAAGGAAGCACACTTCTTCCCCACATATTGCCAGCAGCACTCATGGGAAATAAAAAATGGCTGCATGTTATTCGAATCATTTCCTTTCCCTGAAGAAGCAGGGACCATGTTATCCATGCAGGCCACCTGGTTTCCTCTCAAGCTAATTGTCCTTCTAAAGTTGTTAGAATAAATAGGCAATCGGTGAGGATTTGAGATGTGAGATTCCAAGGTAACAAAATTCATTTTGAACTTTTGAGGTTCAGCTTGATAAAAGATTTGAAGATTAAATGCCATTCAGTATAACAGGAAAGCGTCAAAGTACCATCAATTTTCCAATGAGAATGGGAAAAAAAATAGCATGGATAGAAGATCCTTTAGGGCAGGACTCTCCAACCTTGGCAACTTTAAGACTTGTGGACTTTTAACTCCCATAGTTGAAGTCCTCAACTCTTAAAGTTGCCAAGGTTGGAGAGCCCTGCTTTAGGGAATACTTATCCTGCAAGTTTTGAGCCAGATAGGTTCAGAATTTGACACAATAAAGCATGGCTGTCAAACTCCTGGTCTACAGGCCAGATGTGTTACATGGTGGCCACATCCATGCCTGCTTTAGCAAAGGGTGGGAAGTTCTGATACATCACATGACACCACCATGACAACATGAGTTTGACATCCCTGCAATAAAGCATTGAAATATTCTTACTAAATATCTTTAAAGGCAAAAGAAGTGAAGATAGGAAATAAAAAGCAACGCAGCTTCAAAATCGCTCAGCAGAGAATCAATAGAGAATTTGCACTGAATTCACACAGCAAATGTCCTATTCCAAATTAATTTGAAGATTGACATGTTTACTACTCTCATGAATACACATTCTTCTAAACTAGGATACATATCAGCATGGCTCAGTGGCAAAATTATACTGTTCCAGGAATACTTTATTAGATTTTGCTCATGTGACTATTTAAAAGATATGAAAGATTTGTTTATGACTCTTTTTGTACATAATATATATGATATAAAGAATAGTTGTATTATATGGAATAGTCTAAAAGCAAAGCATACTGTCTCAAACCACACACAGTGAAGAGACCATAAATCACAGACTCTCACTATTTCGGGTCTCAGTGAACTGAGAAATTGCAGATAGACTAACAAAATCCTAACTACAGAAATGATACATAGAATGAGACCAAAGTAAACATAAGGTAAAAGTTATGTAGAGAAGTAATAGGGATACATAAATTTTGACAACATCCAAAGTGTGCTCTGTGTTTTTCAGAAAAAAAGAGAAAAGTTAGAAGAATATTTAACTCTGTAGTATGGCCCTTTTCCAAAACAAGGAATAATTGCTAATTTTAAAAAATATAAGAAGCTGACAATATATGCCAGGCATTTTTAAGACAGTGCACATGTTTTTGAATTTCCAAATAAAAGTAATTGCAAATATGAAAAGGCCAGTCTCTGAAACTGTCTAAAATATATAAAGAAAGAAGACATGGCTTTGGATTAATTTGAAATTTTAATTAAATGTAGATCTATAACACTTCAATTAATTTTAGAACTATAACCATGTTTTAGCAATTAATATGTGGGATAAAATAAGCAAATGTGGGTTTTCTGTTGCTGTTGTTCCTGCAAGTATCTTCGTAGTATAGGTTCATTTTTAAAATCAAGTTTAAACAGGCCCAAGACCTTAAGTGGATTTGGGGAGACATGAGAGCTACTGTATCTAAAGAAAAATAGTTTTGAAATTGGTATTTTGTGAAGCTAGAAGATCTACCATCCAAAGACATTTTTATTACTGATCTTTCACTCTCTGACTAGGTATCTGTTCTCTCTTCCTTTTTGCTGATCATAGAGACGCAGCCCGGTAGGTCATGAATTCATGTTCAAACAGTTGCATAAATGACTTACTTAACATAAGATTAAATTTAAATTTATTTGGGGAATATACCTCACATATCTTGCAGAGAGTGTTTGGGAGATAACAATCCTTGCCAAGCCTAATAAGGATCATGTTGATTAATAAATATTTCCTGTTTTATTCTCTTTAAAAATTTCCCTACTGAACTTTCAGTTCTTCTTGATCTTCCCTTTATGTTTGGGTGTGATGTTATGGCCTCAATTTCTGGTGTTAAAATATTTCATGGAATATGGTTTGTAAAGGAAAGAGTTGCCTTGAAAAACACATGCAGAAATGGACAGAATTACCATTCTGGATCCAATCCTCTTGCACTCTCTATTCTTATATATAAAGTATAAGGAGCTATCAGAAGAGCTTGTAAGAACACCTTTTGCACAGATACGCCCTGTTTATGTTTCATACTTACTGAGAAATCTATTTTCTGTTTCTATGGGTTTTTTTTCCATCTTCTGCTATACTGCAGTCTAGATTTTTAGTTAAAAAATAGACATAAACCAATGCACAGGCAAATGAGATTTTATAAATGTATAATCCAGTTCTGGCGCTATAAACAAGCTATTCTAGGACTTTTTGGCAAATTGAGTATGTGTGAAATTCTTGTGGAAATGCATTTGTAACTATTACCTTCAGCTCTATTCAAAAGATGCTTGAATAGCACGTGCATATAAATATGAGTGAATGTATAAACTGCAAAGGAACCCATAAAGTGTAGCTTATAAACCCAATTCAGTGTATGCTCTGTTTTACAAATATTACTTATCTAGGGCTTTTCAGCTTTTTAAAACAGACTGCAATGTTCCCTTTATGTAAATATAATCCTTTAATTCTAAACTGTAGTTTTCTGTTCTTAATTTTAGGGTACAGTTAAGAGGAACCTATCTTGTAAGTATCATTTAAAAACACATTGGGCTTTAACTGGTGAATAGATGGAGTAGATTTATTTCATAATTTTCATATCCTAAAAGAGCAGCAGCAGCTAATTTAAAAAGAAAGATTGTATTCAGAACATTAGTGAAATAGACCTCAAAACAGATTGAGAATACATCTGCATACTGCTATGAAATTCTATACATTCTAAAAGTGCCCATGCAGAATTTGCAGTTAGCTCACTGCCCAGACCATATCTATAGGTCGTAATATATATATTTCTCTGGGTATAAGTGAAATATCAATCACAATTCATGGAATATTCTCATATATCTAATAAAAATACACCTTTAATGAAAATATTTTCATTGCATTTGTTTTTCATAAAAACACATATGTAGCCCTAGAATGTGAAATGTTACAGTATATGTAGAAACACTGGGTCCACAATTAATCTCAATTGAAATGATTTATGAAATCTTGTATTATGTTAATCGGCCACAGTTAGGCTTTCTGCCTGATTCATTAAGTATTATTATGCATTAAGTAGAAAGATGTAGATTGCCTAATTATAATTTTAATGTTATACAATTGTTGGCCATATGATAGTATTTTAAAGAGATATTACATTATAATCTAATATTGTCCAAAGATATTGTAACCTTTCACACAAAGCAGTTTTGCTAGTGTTCCTTACAGTTGTCCAATCATGGAACCCCTATATAGGCTTTCATTCAGTCCTAGCTTCCCATCCTTGTCTTATGAGCAAAGAAGGAAAATACCCTTTGGTTAATTCTAAAGTCAATGAAAGGGTGACAAGGTGGTATAATAGAATAGGGAAAATGCTGAGGAGCCAGAAGGCAGGAAAGTTGAGAATTCCTATTAAGACAAGAATTATCCCATGGCTTAGGAGGTAACATTGCAGAATTGTTCTTGGAGCAATAACTCCTGCAAAATTGATTGTCTCAACTGCAAAAAGTTTACAAAAGTCACAATGTCATGCAAAAGGGATATACTTGTGGTCTCAGATCAGCACCAATGCCACATCTCCGTGGGCCCACTATTCAGTTGATTTTATTTAACATTCAGCAGGCAGTTTGTCTACACTGTACTTGCAAGAAGACAATTTTAAATGTATATTTTGTGCTAGGTGAAGAAATAGCAAGACCCCGGCGTTCAACTCCTACTCCAGAGCTTCTCAGGTTAGTGTAAAACTGAGTCCCCAAAGATGTGGAATTCTTATTCCCAAAATGAAGATGTCCAGAGGGATTGTTGTTTTGTGCTTGATTACATTAAAAATATTAACTCTACATTTGTTTCCTATAAAAATCTATAAAGTTATAATCTCTTAGCTAATTTAGCACCAATTTTCAACCCTGTATATGGCTCTATATGCAAAATGGCATTTCCTTTTTATTTATATCCTGAGTATGGAAAAAAAATACTGTAATGCATTTTTTAAATCTAACTTTTAGAGATCCTGTGGAGGACTTCAGACTGTGATTTTATACAGATATGCTATCATGGTTGCCAGATAATATTACCAAATTAAGACAGCCTGTTAGCAGAAATGTGTAAACAAAATTTAAAATATTGGAGCCAGCTCTTGCCATCTATTTATATTAACTTACTCTATTATTTACATTCATAAGACTCCAAAATACATAAATGAAATGGATTCAAAATATAATTGGTTTATTATTTTACTGGATTACAGTATTCATTTTCTGGTGTTTATCCAAAAATGTGCAATGTATGAACTATTGATTAAGATAGAACATTGGATAAAGAAGAAACAAATTATACCAAAAGAACCATTAGAGTTTTATAAAAGGAAAGGTACTATTGATCACAATTTCTTTGATACCATTTGATTATTAAATATGTCCAGGAACAAACATAGGGAATAACTGCCACCAAATGGTCTTAAAACAAAATATTTGAAGAATAACTTTTTTATCCTAATCAGCTATGATAGAGCAAATACATAAACAATCTGATATCACAGATTTATATATACAAGCACATTTGCAGGCAGGTATGTGTATGTGTGTGTATATATATATAGTAAAGGTAATTTAATAAAGTTTATTTTTTTAAATTTTTATTTATATATATATATATATAGTAGGGGAAAGTTTCCCTCGCACATATGTGCTAGTCGTTTCTGACTCTAGGGGGCGGTTGTTTTCGTAGATTTTCACGGTTATAAGTATGTAGGTTTGTGCATCTTCGGGTTTCTTCCCGTGTAAAGGTTTGCATATTTCTGCAACATTTCTATAGAGTCTCATCTATCATCCTCAGGCCTAGTTTCAAGTTCCGACCTTTTGTTGAGGTTTGTTATTTTAAATGCTGTAATCATTTCAGGTAGTAAACACATTACTTCATTCCATTTTAAGAAATAGTAATTGTGGGGATAGTTTTCATCTCCTAAATTATCCTACTGTATGTATAAGTTCTTTTGGCATTCATTCCTTGTAGAGGAGCTGCATATTTTTTTAGTGGTAAGGCATTTCTCTTTTCTATAGAGAGAAATCAATGGGAATTGCAGTATAATTGTCATTAGTGCCATTACCTGTTGAAATATTATTTGTACTCAAGTGTTTTGAAATGTCAGGCAGATTTTTTAAATGTCTTATAGAGGTTTTAGGCAATTGATCTATTTTCTGATGCTTTTCTACCATATTTTATTGTATATATTTTAGATGATTTCTTGCTTCTATTATGCTATCATTCTGATATCCTTGAATGGAAAATGTAACAAAATGACTTTTAATATATGTAATCCTGACAAAAATTTTATACAAAAAGATAGGTGTAATATAATGCATATTGGGGTAAACTTCCTATATCTGATAACTTTTGGTATGTTGACATTTAATTTCTGAATTTTTAAATAACAAATTAAATCATATTGTCTGTTATGCTGTAAATAAACTGAATAGGGTTCTTTTTTAAAAACAACAACAACATAGGAAATTTCACTACTGGTTGTAAAATGCTGCTTCCAGCATTTATTTCCTGGCTTGTGGGTTTTTACTTACAAGAATAATATTTTATCTTTGATTGGTATGTGTATACGTCTGTCTCCATTTTTAAAGAAACAGAACAGTATTCCAAAGGCTCAATTTAAGATCTTCAGAGCCGAGTAGCAAAACTGTATAAATATTAAGGAAGGTTTTTCAGATGATTCTCTGCTTCTACTGCAGAACCAGAAAGTCAAAATGGTGTTTTCAAGGAAATTGAGCTCCATTTGTCTAACTATTTCAAAATCTGGTTCTTGAACTTCCCTTTACAACTATAGAAAGTAGCATGAATAACATGAAATAACATGCAGTAAACAGTACCCCTCTTCAGGTAGCACAAGGGTGGGCAACTATGACAACTTTATGGCTGGCTCAGGAATTCTGGGCTTTGAAGTCCATAGGTTGTGTAAAGTTGCCATATTTACCCACCCCGAGGAACCCACTCTTTATATTCTATTCCATTCTCCCAACACTTAGAATTTTCTATCACTGTGCACGTTTAGTTTTTAGTGGCTATTAATTGGGAGGTTAATAAATTGGCTGTTTCATTTTCATGTGTCCTGGCAGCAGTCAAGTCTGGTAACATGGATAGTATTCTTTGCTTTCTTAAGGATTAGCACTTAAGACCCTAATTTGTTTTTAATACGTAAGGTTTTATAAAATTGTTCATATATAAACTTTTGAGCATTGAATGGCTACTTTGACAACAGTATATATTTCAGTATAATTTAAAATCACATAGTTGCTGCAGTACATAATATTTTCCTTACATACTAGTAGATATGGCAATGGCGTTTAGCAGATCTATAACAAGCAATGTCAAAAGAAAACTCAATTCTTGTGTACAGTTATAAAATGACATTTAGAAGTTTGATGTTTGTTTTTATGGAAAAGATTTAAAAAAAAACAAAACATATAGCCCGTTTGTCACATCTGCTGATATCAAGTAGCTATTTTTTTCTGTAGCAAAAGAACTTCAGAAGACGCTGCTGTACTAGCACCATTATTTGGTCCACCCCTAGAATCTGCATTTGAAGAAGACAAATTGGAAGGTAAATTATTAAATTGTATTCATGTATTAAGAGCTTTAGCTTGCCTTTCTCTCATGGGCTCAGGTGGGAATACCTAGCTTTCTCTCTATTTGAGTTTGCTCCTAGAGCCCTTGTGTTATTTCGGATTGAAAAAAAATGAGATTGTTACCTATTTAACTTCTAAGATTGGAACTTGGATCTTACCTGCTCCAGTTCAATATCACCCCCATACCATTACTCCATGTAGATATTGCATCAGGCTGGTTCACCTGAAATAAACATTGGATTCATTATTTAATTAATTATGTCCATTTCACCAGAGTTTGTTGCTTTATTCAGAGTAAGAAAAAGCAGTTTTACCCCAGGCTCTGCCTCTTTTGTATTTGGATGCAAACTCTTCGTGCAGGTCTAGAGAAGGGTGGGGTGTGTATTGCCAATGCTGCTTTCATTATGCTGTCCTCTGCTCTCCTACTTGCAGATGCATCTGACTGTTTCTTTCTTATTGTGAGTGTATCTATGCTCCTCTGGGGTGCTGATTTGCTAATCTAAGAAAAACATGGAATCAGATCCGTGTTAAGTTTCTTCTTTTTTTTTTTTTTGCACCTATCTGAATCATTTTTAATAACCTTTTTATTATTGTGTTAAAAATCTGTGCCTTATTAGATGAATGAGAAATATGAAATGGATACGTGCATCAGGAAGCCACTGTCTGGTTCCAATATTGTACTGCACATTTCATGGTAAAACAAACACTCAAAATACTGCTTACATATATTCAGGTTAATCTGAATTTTATTTCTTTTATTTGAATAGCTGCTGCAATTTGGTAATACCTAAGGTTCAAAGTTAAACTCTTGCTGGAAATAAAAAAGAATCAAGTTCTTGTGTTACTTCTAGATTAATATGTTGTTTCATATCTGCTTATACAGTAGCTTCAGGTCCCATAGATCAGTGTGAAGTTTGGGGTTCTGTGCAACCGGAGGACTCAAGTGTAGAATCTCCAAATGGATCACGACCCTTCCCATCTGGAAGTAAGTTAGAATAAATCTTGGTAGAAAAAGTGGTTTAATTTGTTGGGTCTGTGTAATTGAAAAAATGTGAAATCCAGAAAGAAGTAAATCTACTAGGGATCATGGCTCATTATATGGGTAGAAACAGAGATATTAACTGAACTGTGCAATGAAAACTCACCTTTACTGCCAATATAATACATTAGAAAGAGAAATTAATCAGAAAACAGAAGAGAAATCGATCACAAAAAATTGCTATGTTCATTTTAAGATGTATAATGTTTAGTAAGATGATTATGCCTTTTCCATATTAAATGTGTATTTTCTGATGATAGAGATACTCTGCATAAAAATTATGGGGTGTCAGAAGCTAACAACTGGTGTTCCTACACAAGTGGAAATGTCTTCTGCTTGTACAATGAACTCTGTGAATTGCAGCAACATCTACATGAGACCAAGATGTCAATTCTTTGTGATTGGGCTTTGTCTCTCCTTGTCTTTAAAATGTTCCTTTTATGTTACAGCACCTCCACCACTTCCACCCAAAACCATTCCTGCTACACCTCCCCAAGCTGGTTCTCCTTTAACAATTGGAGTAGGTAAGAATATTTGACACAAATAGTCAGGTCTAATACTTGTATATTTTGCTGCATAATCATGATGACCTTGTTTAGTATACATTATGAAACATTAATATGAACTGAATCATAGTTTCTTAATACTACGCATATACTGTATGTGTTTTTATATTTTGTTCACAAAATATTTTAAGCAGGTTTCTCTTTCTAAATATAAAAAAAATAACTGATGAAGATTTATACATTATTTTCTAAGCCCTTGAGATTTTGAAATGCTTCTGTTACCTATGTTATATTAAGTACTCAAATTTGAATGTTTTTTGGTAATTTTATTAGTAAGCTTTTGTTTACAAAACTCAATTTTGTACAAGTAAAGAAGTTGGGAAGTTTAAATATGTTTGTCTTGAATCTCAATGCATTTAGGTTTTTTTTTCTCAATCTGCAAGTGGTTCTGTTGTATAAGAAAAACCATCATACATACAAACTTGGTTTTTTTAAACATTTCTTTACGAACATATGTAACATTTTGGATCAAAAAATTTTCTCTTTTTATCAATGCTTCATTTATATATACATGGCCTATGGTAGATGGTTACCTCTCTTGGTGTGCTATACTTTGATAGAAAGGTAGACTACAAATATACTAAAATATATAAAGATTTATGTTTCTCAAACGTAGCCTTCTCCAATCTGGCATATAGCAATCAGGAAGGGGGGGGGGGAATTGAATAAAAAATAATATAATTTTGCATTCCTAAAGAAATTGGGCATTTTGGTTTTATATATATTTATTCATAATAATACAGAATAATAATTACAGATAATATATTCCATCAATGAACTTATTAGCTGAGATCCAGAGCTCTGCACAATAGTTTTCTTTTTTATGAAAAGAAAGTAGTTCTACATTGTTTTCTGTTTTGTATGCAGATTTGGAAAATTGCAGCCATTTCAGATAAAATGGAGGCCAGGGATGTATTGCTTGTTGTTACTGGGAATTACAAATTTGCTAACTTTTGTTGAATGATAACTAATCACAGAGCTTAAGACACATACTGAACTTCAAACGTTTTCTTTCACAGAAGGAAAAAGAATTTAGAAACTGTTTATTTAATTTCATTTTATCCCAAGCACTCAAATTTAGTAATGCAACAATTATCTGAATATAGCAATCATTAATTAATTTTTCATTAAGAATCTTTTCTGTCACTTGACACATCTGTTGTCAAATGTTCCGCTACATTTATTAAAATTTATTTTGGCAATAATGATGATTCAGGTGAAGCATAGGAGTGCATTACGAGTTATAGTCTTTTTGAATTGCTAAAATAATGTCACATTGCATATCACATAATCCAATGCATTATGCAATATACATGTTCATATCTACACACGCAGCACCTTGTTTAAATTTTTATTGTTTTGTCATTTCTCTTACAATATCTAATAATAAAGTCAGTGTCAATTGTATTGCCTAGGTAATTTTCTCTATCAATATATAATGTGTGATATTTGATTTTGAAAGAAGAATGTAATTTACATGGAATGTACTTCAAAGTTATATGGATACCTGCACACAACTATGTTCTCAAAAGCACCTTTTAAATGTGTTATCAAAATGTCTTTGTGCTAGAATGTAGCTTGAATTTTAGAAGGCCCATACATACGTAGAGCAATAATGCAACTTAACTGTACCAGTTGATGTTAAAGTTTGAAATCAACTACTTTGACCACAGGAAATGACCAGACAGCAACAGAGGTCAAAAGTGACAAACTACCATCAATCAATGACTTGGACACCATTTTTGGCCCAGTATTGTCCCCCAATTCTGTTGCTGATAACACAGAGGAAAAATGGATCAGCTTTTCTGATCAGTCCCTGGAAAATGTAACTCCAGAGGTGACTTCAAGGGAAAAAGTGGTGTCCCCACCTGTGGCATCCGAAATCCCAGAAGAGCCTCCAGAGGCTGAAGTCTCTCGCAAAGTTCCTTCTCCACTCAATTTAGAAGAGGTTCAGAAGAAAGTTTCAGAGCAGACCCACGTTAAAGATGATAACTTAGCACCAGCAGCATCTCCTAAAGATTTTGGGGTGGGACAGAGAGCAACACCACCTCCCCCTCCACCTCCTACCTACAGGACAGTGGTGTCATCACCTGGACCCAGCCCTGGCGGTGGCACAGGAAGCACCAGTGGTATGTCTAAAGAGCTTTGAGTGTGCTTCAGTGTGGCCATGAATGCTGCTGTGTGCAACAACAAGCCTTTTTAGCTGTTAGTTATTTTATTTTATTTTATTTTTGGCTTTTAGCATCAATCATTCCCTTTTGTTTGATTGTACTGTGCCCAGTGGCCTTTTTTTCCCCCCTTTAATTCCGTGCTCTTGTGACCCAACTCAACCGTGAATCCTTGATAGTATGTTTTATTTTCCTACCATTGCTGAATGTCTAATTGTTGATGGGAGAGCTTTATGTCTTAAGTACCAGGTAAAGGTGGAAATGTATTGATCTGGATTGCTCTAAATTTATCAAAGCTCTGAATCAGGAAATGAAGTATTTTATTTTACTCTACTTTCCAATTTTCCTCAGGAGGAAAGCATAAGAAAAGAATTGGTACCTTGCCAGGTTACCACAGTTCCTTCTTGACCTTTTTTGCATAAATAAAAGAAGTCGAATAGGACTTTCCCCCTTCATCTATATAATTCAGGACCTCTTATAATCAGTAGTCATGAAAAAACAACTGGATAGCACTTAAACAATAGCAGTAAATATCACATCTGTCTAGAAATATTATGCTTTTTATGGAATGTTTAAGCACATATTAATATATTAAGTCTTAAATGAAGGATTTTTTTTCCCTCTCAGGGCATATATCCACGGTAGCGATCTTTGTCCCACCACAGAATGGTGCCTGCAAATGGTACAGAAAATATTGAGGACATAGATTGTTGGACTTCCCTGTCTTAGTTCTCCCAACAAACATCATCAACCAAACTCTCCTTAAATGGGATGGGTATCTGGGAGAATGTGAATTTTAATTGGCAGTCAGAAGGAGACTCTCAATTAGCTTATATTCAACTGATAAGGTCTTTTTTTTTGGCAAAGATAGCTGTTATGCTATTCAAAAATAGTGCTACACCCTCATGAGAATCAACCTAAACATCAGCTAACAGGTATGATAAGAGTTATACAGTTAATGAAAGAGTCAGTTTTGTCTATCTTGCTTCACTAACCTCTAGATGTGAGATTGGAGGAAAAACATGTCCATACAGTCCTCAAGAGATGAACTCAATTTAAAACAGATAGTAATTTAATCTTAATATAGTAATCCCAATATAGTAATCCCAATAGCAAGTTATATATAGTGCTATTTCATTGGAAATATAAGTGTGGGCATAGCCAATGACTGTAGTAGCCCAAGAAACAAAGAATGGGTACCATGAAAAATTATTTTAGTCCCCAGGAAATCCATTCATCTATTTCTGAAGCTGTTGTTGTGTACCCTGGACTCTAAGGTGCTCCAAATGACATCAAGACCAACTCCTACCCTTTGTGATGATAAGAAAATATATGTGGCTATTCTCAGACAAATGGGAGCTCTGATGGGAATTTATCAAGACAGAAAAGTATTTAAATCTCAGATCAATAATCCCACTTTGGGTTGCTTTCCCTGCACATACTTTTACATTTTGTTATGTTTCCTAATGTATCCTTTGGGTAGTTCAGAAAATAAAAATGGAGGGATGAGAATAATGCACCCCATTATTCTACAAGCAACAAGTTAAACTCATCTAACTAAAAACAATTGTCCAATATCTGAAAAAGAACTGTGGCTTCTTCTTATATGGGAATAATTTCTTGAGTGTGTCCTTTAAGTAACTTGCTTTGGGCAACATATGCTTTGTATTTTTTTCTCTGGTTCTCAATTCAATTATGGAAGGAAATTAAAACTACCTGTTGCCTAATTACAAATAGGAAATCAACAAGGTGTTCATCTAAGATGAGAGTTAATAATTCTTTCTTGTCTTTGATAACGTCTCCCTGTTGATGCTTACATAATCCCTATTTTTAAAGAAAATACCTTATTCAAACACTATTTTGAGGCAAAAAAAACCCACCCCTCATTCTAGGGGGTCTTAGAAGTTATCCTTCCATGTTGTATTTTTTCCTTAATTAGTCTTTGAAATTATCTTTTATGTTTAAAGCAGGAAATGTCCTTATATGTTCCAGATATGACTAACGGAATAGCTTAAAAGCTTGTAAATATCTATCCATAGATGGATGATGAAGTGAATAGTTGCTGGTTTAGGTACAAACAGTTTTGTGTGGCTTGTCATTAAATTTTTTTTAAAAAAAATCAGTTTTATAAGTTTGAAATGCCCTAGGTGGAAGAAATCCTTTTTAAATTTAAATTATTTTCCAAAAAAGAATTTGAAATCAAACTTTCACTGTTAATTTTACTGTGGGGTAAAACACTTCTCTTATTTCTTAAAGTATTTTATTTTCCTAAAGTTTGATAGTTGATTTTGATTAGGATGTTCTCCCTGAAAAATACAAATTGGCCCCAGGATTGGATATGCAATATAATTGAAACATTATCTGTTTGCAGCCATCTAGAATTCATCAGTTTTTATAAAAAGCAAGTGCAAAAATAGATTTTTATAAATAGAAAATCTATTTCACGTATTATTCCCACGAGTGACTGGAAGTTAATTGGGTTTTTATCCTCTCTTACAGTTCTATATAATACAGTTAAGGAAGATAGGGGTCTATAGACACATATGCTTTCCTATTTCAAAATTTCTTTCCTGTATAACTATGATCAACTATTACAATATATTTTGGGGTTGTTGCGTTTTTGCTTCTTTTGGCACTTTCAAGGACACAGTTGATGGCTATTGAGGAAGTTTCTTTTTGTGTACTTACTACAACAGATTTCCATGAAGTTTTATGAGTGGATTAAAGTGGAGCAAAGAAGTGTGTTTTCAGATACCAGTCCCAATAAAAATAATGTAACTTAATCCAGTCATCCTGAATTCTGCAATGTATGTCAAAAGCTCCAAAAGGATGAATACATTTGCTTAATAATTAGATGGAAGGAGAGGGAAAGTTAGACTTTTTTACTTACTATTTTACTTTACTTTACTCTATTTTACTTTTTTACAATAAAAAAGGAAACAATCAGAAAGCTAAGTCATAAAGAAAAAAAAATCTAAGCACATCTAGGAAACATTACAATATAACAAAAAATGTGTGTGTAAACAGCCATTCTAGCTCTTTGAAATGTCAGTTACTGCCAAAATTATCATAATGATTGATTGGTGTTAAATACAAAATAGTTTTAAAATAAAGTCTTTTTTGTCTTCAGTCAAAATCAGCTTCAGTATAGACATTGATCTGACTAAAAGTGTCCATTTCTTGTTCTGATTTTGAGACAGAACTACCTAGTAAATTCTACAGTAAATATTACATTTTAGAAAATTGCTAAGTTATCTGAAGATTCCATAAAAACGTTTTCAATTCTTTGTATCATTCCTTGAATATGAAGCTTCTTTGATGTTTCCGGTAGATGTATTCTTCCAAAGGTAAAGTGCCACCCGTTTCATGGTGTAGGTTCATCACAAGGGCGCTTTTTTCAAAAGGGACCCGGACTTTGTTTTTCCTTGAAGACATTTCACTTCTCATCCAAGAAGCTCCTTCAGTTCTCACTGGAGAAGAAGCTTCTTCGTTGAGAAGTGAAACGTCTTCAAGAAAAAACAAAGAAAGTCTTTGCCTCTTTATTTCATTTGTCCCTAATAGAGAAATTTGAAGTATCCAGCAGTACACAATATTTGTGTGATCATTTTGCAGTGTTTTTTTTTTTTTATGATAACGAAGGAAAGGAAAAAGAGCAGGGCAGGAAAGGAATGGAAAGGAAAGGAATGGTAAGGAAACGAAAGGAAAATTAGTTTCAGAGCATAAAATGTACCACTCCAGCAGTAAAAAAACCAATCCTAAATTATCAACTTTTTCCAAAGCCTCATCTTGCATAAGCAAATTATTCAGAGCATGCTTAGCAAGTGGAACATTATTAATACAACAAATATTACATAATAATTTATGATGCTGTATTTTAAAGCTCCATCCATCCACCCTCTCCTCGCAGCTGAGTGTTTTACTGACTGCATGAAGCATGTGATCAGTCAGTGCTTATATACGTTTCACTAATACTGACATGACAGATCAGCCCTACTGACAAGAATGTCTTGTTTGATGCTAAAGGGTTTAGTTTAAGACTTGGGAAAACACCACAAAAATCTGATTGGTTGAATATAGACCTTCTTTCTTGATTCCCTTGAAATAAATCTTTGTCATTTGATAGGGCTGTGCCAAATATTTAAAATGGGATCTTTGTAAAATATTGCAGTATTTGGATTACTCAAGAGCCAAATATTCATTCTCAAAGCATCCAAGCCACCTCTTCCTAAAGGCTTTCCTAGCTGCCTGTGGATTTGTTTGCTGTTACAATTTTTCTATGCCGATTGCCCCAGAGTGGCATTGCATGCACACGTACAATACATGCAGACAATCAGGCAAATCCTTCCAGCATTGACTCCAAACCACCTGGAGGATGTGTCTGATTTAACCCCTTAAAGAGGGGCACTTTATTCACACTACCTCTTTCATAAAGCATCCCTTCCAAATGCTTTGTGCAGCCCTATCTACGTATATACTTTGTATCTCAGAAGAAAGAAGATGTACTATTCATTGGAATGGATAATATAGGAAGTATGTATACTTACAAGTTTTATGGGCCACTTTTAGATTTTCCCTTTGGTAGCATGAGATCAACTGCAGCATACTTCCTTCCTGTGATACACACTAATCACTGCTGTACACTCACCGGGCCTACAAGAAGTTCATGCTGTGAATTCCTTCCTTGCTACAACTGTTCTAATTTCCAGGAAGAATACTGATAGCGTAGAAAGAAGTCACAGCTTGAATTCTTCCAATTAAAACAAACTTTTGATGTCACCAAACACAAGTAATAGCTTATATGTCATTGGAAGTCATTCAGGCTATGGTATATTGGAGTTCTGTTAGGGTGATTTTTAAAGATACTTCATATTCTTAAGTTTCAAAAAAGACATTCTAGTCTCTGGCCAAAAAAAAATATAGTAGTTGGATTTACATTGGCATGTGACTTAAATCAGTTTCAGTATTATTCTTTTATAATGAATGATTATACTTAAAAGAAACAGATTGTTTAAGCAACTGTCAGTGGCAATTTAGAAAACGTGTTCGGCAATTTGGGAAACAAATACCTTGAAAAAGTAAGAAATATATCAATTTCTTAAATTCTGGACGTGCATTTTTCTCCAGAGTAATATCAGATTTTCACTAATTTTCATGAATTGTTCTTGGTTGTTATCTGATTTGCCAGCTTTTTATCCTTTTTGCTGTGATTTACCATTCACTAAGGTTGCAAATCCATTTACATGGGAGTATATATTCATATTTCTAAGTAAGTATGTGTAGGTTTGCAGTGTGCCTATTTCTATCACTCTTAACTGCTTGCAGCATCCCCGATTAAATTTTTGGGAACAATAACATACTGTCCATTTATTTACAAGTTAATATTAAAGAAAGGCAATATTTTGGAATGCTGAGCAGCCACACTTAAATCTAAAATGGTGCAGTTCAACCAATGTTCCTTTTGAATTAAACTTTGTAAGATTTATGAGCAAGCAAATATAGCCAAAGCATATATATATTGTTACATATAGGTGAAAACTGCACTGGCACAAAAGCAGAGAAATAAGTTGTTCTACTTCATGGGGACCGATCTGGTCAGCAACTGTCTATTTCATTCAGTTTGAGTCCACATATATGAATGTATATGTTTACTCAGTAATGCCTGACCCAAGTCCCAAGCTGGTTTTGCAGTTGCTTAGCTTGATTGACTCTCCACACTGTGGGATATATACTTTAAAATAGGGGTCTCCAACCTTGGTAAGTTTAAAACTTGTGGACTTCAACTCCCAGAATTCCACAGCCAGCTTTGCGGAATTCTGGGAGTTGAAGTCCACAAGTCTTAAAGTTGCCACGGTTGGAGACCCTTGCATTAAAGGTACGAGGGAGCTGTCATGAGAGCAGCTTAACCCCATACTGATAGTGTACATTTCTTTCAGGGTCAACATCTCCTGCTCGCCCTGCTACCCCGTTGACATCTTGCAGCAGCCCGACCCCACCGCCACCGCCACCTAGACCCCCATCTCGTCCAAAATTACCTCCGGGAAAGCCAGGTGTTGATGTGGTATGTTTTAGATTTTCTTTACAAATTGCTGATTGCACTGAGTTGGGACGTCTCTTGCCTACAATAGAGATGCTAAATACTGTAGATACTGTATGAAAAAAGTATTATATTAACCACTGTGGGCTGGCTTGGTTGTGAATATGAGGAATAAAAGTATAATAATTAAGTAAATGAATAAAAAATGTAAAATTGTGTTCGTAAGGTCCCTAGTTAAATTCTTGATTTCGTTTAAAAATATCCAGAAGAGTTATAATTTAATGTTGGATTTTTAAAATGAAGTAAACTGTGGGGTAGTTTTGTTGGCTTTCATGAAGTTTTCTTTTAATTATTACTTTAGCAAGAATATCAAGATTTTCTCATGCAAAGAAATGATAATAATTTATAGTTCTTTATCATTTCAAATCAATCACTGTTGCTACTGTTTGCAACTATTTCTTGACAAGATAACCTCATATTTATTAAAAATATAGGATTGGAAAAGACTTGTACTTAGTAGATCGAAAGATGAAGCTGGAATGTGACTTTCGCTAAAATACCTTCACCTGTTTTTCACGACTCCAGCCTTACCCAAGGAGGAGGAATAGAAAAGAATTGCTGGATAGGTTCTACAGAGAAGTCTAGCCAAACAGCAATTTTGAGACAAAGAATTCAGAATTCAGTATACTATATGATTGTACTACTCTTGCTTCACCAAGAGACACCAAAAATGTGACCACTCAACCCACAGGAGTATCCTAAGCTTTGGGCACCGAACTAGAAGATAGATAGAAAAGTCTTTACCTGCAACCTATAGTACGAGGAGGGTTTATTGTAATGAACATATGCTTTTCAAGTAGTATGTGCCCTTGAAATTAGAACTGGTAGAAATCTGAAGGCTCGTAGCATTAATGCTTTGTCTATTATATAGCTAAAACTGGAACAGTTTCTTATTATTACCTTATTTTCAAGGGCCCATAAGGGTATTACTCTTCTCTGCTGGAATTCTCCATTTCATGCCTTGCCCCTTGAGACCAGTTTCCTGGAATGGAACGCTAGACTTAAACATAGATTGAATTAAACTGTCAGCTTTCCTTGCAAATTAATTAAAAACACCTAGTTAATTTACAACTTGCTGAAAGCCAGCAGGAAATGGCTGCTGAGAAATCATTGTAAGCATCTACTTGATATTTATGATTTAATCCTCACTTTATCCCCAAATCTTTGTAGAGTTATAAATATTTCTGAGTACTGAGTGGGTTCATTATATGATAATTGTCTGTGTGTTTTAATGTTTTTTTGTGTTTATCTATAGTCCAGACCTTTCAGCCCTCCAATTCACTCATCTAGTCCTCCTCCAATAGCACCTTTAGCTCGTGCGGAAAGCACCTCTTCTATTTCATCCACCAATTCCTTGAGTGCAGCTACTACTCCTACAATTGGTAACAACTTATTCTTTTCCTTTGAACAATAATTTCTGTTAGCAGAATGGCTCAAATCCTTTGTTTTTTTGACACTTTTTAATTTCGGTTATGTTTTCTTTGTGTCATTGTCGTCATCATGCTGCATGGAAACAGGAAAAAAAAAAGAGGGAAAAATCATAACGGAGAATTGCAGCCGTGATTCTCTTCAGAGTTAGGCCACTACATTTTTTACATATCTTTATATACGTAATAGTTGGATCTTATGGATCAGGGCCTGTTAGGAAGTGTTGGAGCAAATGAGTGAAGGTTCATCTGCACGTGTGCAGGATCTAGGTCAGTGATGGCAAACCTTTTTCCCATTGTGTGCGAAAAGTGGAGGGAGGGGTACGGGAGGGGGTGCCTGCGTGCCAACACCCATAATGCTATTCACACACACACCATGCATGCGTCCTGTCTCCCACCCACCCCGCTTTTGGTACCTGATGTTAAGCCAGCTTCCACTGCCTCCAGGGCCTCTCTAGGAGTCAGAAGAGGCTAAAACTGGGCCTTTCCACACACACCCAGAAGGCCTCGAAAGGCCAAAAACAGCCTGTTTCTAAACTCCTAGAAGGCCCATTTTTCAACCTTCACTGCCTCCAGGGCCTCTCTAGGAGTCAGGAGGCTAAAAGCGGGCCTTTCCATCCCTCTGGAGACCAAAACCAGTCTGTTTTTGAACCAGAAGTGGAACTGGAAGTTGTCAAATGGGCCATATTTTTTTTTTAGCTGTGCAGGCATGCCAATCAATATGCCATAGGTTCGCCATCACTGATCTAGGTTGCGCATGAAATCATCCCTCCCCGTTTCAAGGAATTTATTTTTTCTTCTGAAACCGCTCCCTGGCACCAGAAAGTTTTGGGGACGCTTATAGATTACAAAAAGTATTGTACAGATTATATATGATAGTAGGACCTAAGGGAGAACACATTCACATTCTGCATACACGTTCATTCCCTGCCCCTTAAATTATACAGACGGAACACACTCCTAACTAACATACATTGGGACAGAAAATCACATCTTTAACCGTGCCTTTTTTCCAAGAAGGAATCAGAGCAAGAAAGGAATAGATCCCATGCAGTGTCAGATTTTTATATTAAAAAGTTCTTAGTTAAAACCAACATAGTCTTAAACTACTAAATTTGTGCTAAATTAAATTGAACTATGTGCTTTCTGATAAGCTACTCCAGTGTGCCTATCGTTCCTGTCCTAATGTTTTTCTTTATTTTATATCCAATTTATACTTATATATATATTACCCAATATGTAATCGACAAATAAAATAAAATAAAAAATAAAATAAAATAGAATTGTCATGTATATCCCTTAATATTCGTGGCAATTTAATAGAGACCAAGGGAAGAAAGGGAAGCTAGTTTTGTATCACCCAAGTATTCTAATTTTACATTTCAAAGGAAACAGCATGTGAAAGGGCTGCTGTGTCTTACTATTGGTGGCACAGTGGTTAAAATGCAGTATTGCAAATGAACTCTCCCTACAGCCTGGAGTTCGATCCTGACCGGGCTGAAGGTTGACTCAGCCTTCCATCCTTCCGAGACCAGTAAAATGAGGACCCAGATTATTGGGGATAATGTGCTGAGATTGTAAACTGCCCAGAGTGTGCTGTAAAGCACTGTGAAGTGGTATATACATCTAAGTGCTATTGCTATTATAAACTCCTGTCTGCTACAGGTCTGCATACCAGAACATAACCTTTCTAATCAATATAGGAGGATATTGATTAGAATAAAGCTGTGTTGATATGTTCACCACCTTGAGTTATTTGTAAAAAATAATACAGGTGGGATATAAACAAACAAACAAACAAACAAACAAACAAACAAACAATGGCCAGTATCCAAGAGCATTTTTCTTGTGCCTTAGTATCCATCATCAAAGAAATCCTTCCCTCCTGCACTTTGAAGTATGCTCGTCTGTGCACAATTCAGATGAGCACAATTCAAAGTGCACTGACGATGTTGCCTCGAATGGTGACAAAAGGTTTGCAACCAAATTGCCAAGATCAGAGCTCACACCAACAGCCCAGTCATCTTGTCATCATGGTGGCACATACCTTGGCAGACTCTTTCTGGAATTTGGTCTTTTTAATCATGTCCTTCGGCCCTGTGATATTATTGGGAATGTAGAAATTGGGAAGTGGGGAATTGTCAGGCATTTCCTCTTATGGCCACATGAGGTGCCCAGTTAAAGATAAGATGTGGATTGCCACTATTTGCTGCCTGCAACTCATTGTTGTAGTTCATGACCACAGGTGGAGGATGCAATTCATCAGCAGTGAGTGAGTTTGGGAAAGACTACAAGATAGATAGCTTGCCTTCTAGATATTTTCCCCCAGTTTATTTCTCCTCTGCCTTGATTAAAGATAAAGGTTTCCTTTGCACATATGTGCTAGTTGTTTCCGACTCTAGGGGGCGGTGCTCATCTCCGTTTCAAAGCCAAAGAGCCAGCGCTGTCCAAAGACATCTCCATGATCATGGAGTGGCTCTGGAATGGCTCAAGCTTATACTTGCTCAAGAGTCTATTAAAGAAAAACAACTGTCTGACCATTTAATAGTTGCAGGAATCATTGCTAAATTAAATATACTTTTGCTAAATACATGCAATATTCCAGAAATGCAACTGTGAGTAAAAAAAAAAAGCAGGAACTAGCTAGAGTTCTTGTCAAAGAACTTGTCATTATTTAACCTTGTCAAAATAATGTTATGAACAAGATGTGTTCTATTTTTTAAAAAAATGAACCACACTAAATGAATAACAATAGAATGTTGAAAGTATCTAAAATGTTTGATGTGAACCTTCTAAGAATTTGAAATGTGATTTTTTTTTAACTTAAAATATTATTCCTCCCGAAAGAAACTGCATTGTTAGATACATTCTCTATTTACCCTTTCCTTTTTTCATTGCTTCTTTAGTCTTTCTTGTCCTTCCTGCCCTTTTTTTTGCTTCTTTCACTTGTGTTTTCATTCTCATCTTCTGTACTGAAAAAATTTAAATATGGTCTAGTGTAGAAAAACAGGTGTGCAAGGAATTATTTTAGCCATATCTGAAAGAGCCAAACAAGGCAAGCAGTTCAGTATGGCGTAATTAGGTTTTCTTCTGTTTACAATTTTAGAAGAGGTTAAAGGAAACTTAGAGGAAAATGTATTTCAAAAGGAGAATAGTTACATTAATTTTCTTGGTACTCGAGGTATGTGATGGCTAGAATGTAAAAATTATTTATGTTTTGGTTTGGGGATATAAA
>JANHFP010005383.1:32503-46723 GCA_032468135.1 Calamaria suluensis | reverse complement strand
GGCCACAGGATCCAGCATAATTTTCCAAGTCTCAGAGTTTTCTGATAATATTGATAGGAAAAAAAAAACCAAATTAAATCCCAGGCTTGATATCAATATGGAACTATTCAGTAGTATAGTATGAAGTATGAATGTACTAATATCAAGCCAAATTTTATTTGCTTTTATATTGATGTCTGCCATAAAATTGGGCAGAAAACATCATTACAGTAGAGATGATGAGGAACATGCAAAGAAGATATGTGCCAGGGAGGTAGCTTACAATTATGATCTCATTGCTGAGAAGACCCTCTCATGTGCACCTGCTGATTCACTCATATGTGGAAAAGCAAAGAACAGAACTGCCAAGGCTGAAATCAGGTGACTGGGGAATATTTTCTAAGCAATTTGAAATCCTGGTGGGAACCTGGCTCTCCATATGCTTCCTGCAATACCTTCCAGCAACCATTAATACGATTGTCCAGCAAGACATCTGAAGAATTTCAAATTTCTGATGTCTGATTTAGAGCAGCTTGGTTGGCTTGGGAATTCTGGGAGTTGAAATCCACACATCTTAAAGTTGTCAACTTTGAAAAACACTGATTCAAAGTATTTGAAAGGACAATGCCAACTCTTTAAACAAGCCTGGTACAAATGGCAACAAACAGAAACAAAGGACAGATTTTTACTCCTAGTGAATTGTTAAACAGCAGCATTTTATACTGGACATGTTTTAAAGGAAGCTCCACGTAAAACAGATTGGAACCTTCACTGGGACATAGCTGGCCATCTTAAGGAAGGAATGCAGCTAGAAAACACAACAAAGCTGTCAAATGACATCTTTCCTGTCACCATCAAGTCATCCATAGAAAGTGATGGGTGAAAAGGTATTCCCAAGCCAGCCTCTTGTGATTTTCAGCAGTACAACCCAACCCATTAGAGATCAGTATCTTTCCTAAAATAACCAAACCTCTGACAGTTTCTTTATTGGCTATAACCAAAGTTTAACTTTCTTGTAAAAAAAAACTGATGATTTATTGCCATATTTCTTCTCCCTGGCATCCTGCTAAACATTTGGTAGAGCAGTTCTCTTCACCCAGGTGCCACAATCATAGCTTCCTTTGGATTCCTGCATAGAGCATGATGGCCTGAAATGTAAGAAGGAAATATACAGCCATCCATGCAGGAATGGAATGATCCTAGACAGGTCTCATTTCAGCAACTAACATTCCCAACTAAGGGAACTAGGCATGTCTAGCCTAATGAAAAGAAGGACTAGAAGTCAGTGGTGGGTTGCTCCCGGTTTGCACCGGCTCGCACAATCTGGTCGCAATGACTGGATGACGTCACCAAACCGTTCCCTTCTGCCCAGCCCAGTACTTTTTTTTTTTTTTTTTGCCAGCTGGTGCGCATGCTCGGAGCACATGGCAAACACGCGCATAAAGGACAGAGCGGCAGGAAGGCCTTCTGGAAGGTAGGCAGGCATGCATGTCAGGGCCGTAGGGAAGGAAGCTGACTCCTCCCTTCCTTGTGTAGCCCTGCCATGCTCCTGACTGGCTCCACGCCTCCCACGCCCTCCATGACATACTGGGGTCAGACTCCAGCCGATCGCAGAGGTTGATGGCGCCACACACTGCCGTTCTGATGCAGGATGGTGACTATTTCTGGTTGTTCAGGTCGAAGCAGGAGAATAAATGGGCTTGGGGTGGAGAGCGAGCCTTCTCCACTGCCTCATTTTGGTTTAAAAACCTTTAGTTCGATAGTCAAGCCTCACTGGGATTAATGAACCAAGGGGGGGGAGGGAAGTGTTAAGTCCTGATCGACAGGCCGCCGGGCCAGTCAATTCAAAGGACTAGAGGACCAATCAGGAGCCGCGCGGTTTGCGTGGGAAGTTTGAAGGTTTGTCAGTGGCCGGGAGCCGGCAGCTGCTACTGTATAAAAGCGGCTGCACGCGTCCCAGCCGCTGCTGTTGTTACACGTTATTCTTTGTACAATAAAGAGTTATAGTTCACGTGCGTCTAGTCTATCTACCGACTCTTCAGTCTTGTTGCCTTTTACTGCCAGTGTTAGATAATTTTAAATTGGGTGATTGTCTGAGTCCAAGTAAATGGCCAGTATAGAGAGCACAACTTATTGATGATACTTTTGAGTGGACAATTAGCGCTGCTCTGTTAGTATTTCACTGATCTAGCTCTATGATTTGTCTTTTGATCTCATTGGTGGATATTTTAGTTAGCTGAATACCCAACTAAGATTTAGGTTTAAGTAAGGCAGGCTTTGTATCTGCTTATTTTCCTAAAGGAAGCTTAACTTTTTTCTTTTTCTGCAAACACAAGCCTCAAAAATACATCATTAGTAATGTTAATTCTTAATGTTATTTAAAGAGAAAGAATACAGAATTAATTTATTTGTTCAAGGTTAAAATAAATGGACTGCTATTTCAACAATGTTTAATGGATCAGGACAATGTTTTAAAACTTTTAATGCTGGTCTGTGACTGTAATAAAAATTGAATGGAATTTTAAGTGTTGAGATGGGGAATATTTGTGGGATGAAAGGATGATTGATTGTATTTTAAGACTCATAATGTTTATTTTATGCGGTGGAGGCAGTTTCTTTTTTCTCTGCATTTTTCATTTTTAAAATCTGTTGTAGTTTGTTTTAGTTTTATCTATATGTTATTTTGAATAAAATTATATAAAGAAAAAATAAACGTTATGTAGATTTTTTAAATGTGCAGCTTATTGCAGGAGATTTGAGTGGTTATGCTTATGAATCAGCATATTAAAAAGTGATACAGAATAGAAATGGATCTAAATTATTGTTTATTAGAATTTTCCCTAACTTGTACATCTTGCCCTGTATATATGTTCAAAATATAGTTTTCAGTTTTCCCATAAAGCATAGCCTGATCAAGCATAGCCACTGGAAATTCATGTAGTTGTACGCTTTTGAAAGATAGCTGATTAGAGAATTTTGGTTTAGTAAGATGTTTGTGATCATAGAGTGGGTATGTAATATATTGAAATAAGAGCCTGAGAATTTTGTTCTAAATGGAATGCTTTAGCAGCCCTTTTGAGATTTAAGGGATTAATTCATAGCCACCAATTAGAAATTATTGTTAAATCCTTTTAAAAGCAGAAAGCAATTAGTGTTAATCCTGATGATCTGTTTCACATTGCAACCATTGATGAAGAAAAACTGTATCAATTTTCAGGAATGTTACACAATTCTTAACACTCATTGGAATATAAAATGTAAGGCTAAATAAGTGAATTAAGTATGATATTTAATAGATATTAGTTGAAGGGTCACAAACATTGCATTGCTATTTGTTAATTACTCTATTTTCCCTCTATGCCACCTCATCATGGCACAGGTGGGGTAGGGACAGTGCAGTGAAGATTATTGAAGAATACCAGGAATGTAAATCAAGGGGGTATAATTCCAGAAGGGGCACCCAAATTGTAAAGCTCCTTCCTACTTCCCAGCTATATCAAGTAGGCATCAAGCAGGTAGTGCTATATGAAGATGCTGCATGATCTTTTCAATGATAACATGAAACAGCTCATTTAATACCAGGGTGTCAAACTCGATTTCATTGAGGACCGCATCAGGGTTGTGTTTGACCTCAGGAGGGGTAGTGTGGGTGTGGCCAGCTCGACGTCACTTGTGTTGAAACCTGTGGTGGCCCGATAATTCTGCCAGCAAAAATGGGCTCTCAAATTCCAATTTTCACTGTGACAGCCTATTGGAACCCTCTGCCAGTAAAAATGGAGCTTGGGAGCCCATTTTTGCTGGCAGAGGCAGTGCCATAGGCCAGATCTAAGCACCCCACAAGCCGGATGTGGCCTGCAGGCCTTGAGTTTAACACCCCTGATACTCAGTAGGAAAGGCAATGGTCAGGCATGCTTTCATTTACAAGAAAATTATATGAAAATGCACTATAAAGTGTTTGATAATATAAAGTTGGATGATAGGCTCCCTCCAATTGGATGGCACTCAACATGTTACTGGAGATCTTTTGCAGTTCTAAGAGATGCCATATTTTGTCCAAGAATCTTTCCCAGCACTGGATAGTATAGGATATTGTTACTTTAATACACACACATCAATCATTTTGTGCAAGTGTAATGGTTTGTATTCAAGTGGTCTCACTTCCTTCATTTATTAGGATTTCCTTCTTGATTTAACTATAACTATTTCCCACTTTTAAAATGCTATTTAGTTAATATGTTTAAGAGTCACAATACTTTTTCTGCATGTGATACAGGCGTATTCAACAAAGGCTGAAATAGTTTGGGAATAGATGAATTTGGATGATAGGATTCATTTATTTTCTATTTATTCAAAGTGGAGTTTCTGTGGTGGTGCTCACAAACAGTTCCCTTTGTAAGTGTGCCAGAATTGCCCATGTTGGTGTTTTAATTTTAACTGTTTTTTACAAATTAAAGAAAAAATATTAGAGAATGCTAGCTTGTTACCATTCATAATGTCAGTCTCAGGACTATTTTTTTTTGAATCTTATTTCTCATGTGTCTTTCAGAGGCACAGTTAGCCAATGGGAAAAAATGGACAGTTTTGCTTTAAGGGTTTGAATCAAATCTAAGATGGGATCCCTTGAGTCTGGTTTCAATTTTGGGGACTTTGTCCACATAGTTTGGGCAACACAATAGAAGTAGTTTGCCATTGCCTTCTTCCAGGACATTGAGACCATTATCCGTATGCTTGCTAGCTTCTTTTGTTTTTGGACTGCCAAGGTCAGCGAGAAGCTATCACTTCCTGTAGTTTGGGAGTCACCAAATTTGGCAGCTTTAAGACTTGTGGACTTCAAATTATGCTTGCTGGAGAATTCTGGGAGTTGAAGTCCACAAGTCTTAAAGCTGCCACTTTTGCAGTTGTCTGTTATAGTTTATGGTCCACAATTATAGAAAAACAACAAAAATATTCTTATGTAGTAAATCATAGGCATTTTAGCCTATAAGCCGGAAATCATCACACATAATCTTCACAATGATCACTAAAACATCACAGTAAAGATACATACAAATTGATTAATTGCATGCACACAAATCCTTGTCTAATAATCACTGCTCCCTTATTAGGAAGCTTTTGCAGAGTGCCAAGAAAAAAAAAATCCAAATGCAAATGTTTCTTCTTCCCTTTGAATTTTTTGATGATAGCAATGAGGGTAATTTGGCTCTAGATGCTGAGAGTACTTAATTTAATTAACTAGTACTTTAAATGCTTTCTAAGTAGAAATATTTCATGTAATTGATTGATTAATTCAACTGGAACATTGTGACCATGTCACAACTTTAATAAATTAAGGGCAGACTTCTTTAATTTGCTTCCAATTTATGTAAAAACTTATGCTGATCTCTATGGAATATTTGCTGTGTGCTGCCAATTTAATAATATTGGGGGTTTTATTAAATAAAAAATTGTAAATTCAATTGATCACATCATTTTGTTGGAAGAATTGTCCGTCTGGGTTCAGTTCCAAGTGAGGAGAAAGACACTGGAAACATTGAGGCTATTTGGAGGGATGGTTTAATGGTGGACAGGACCACATAGTTTGTGATCCTGGGCAAAATGAGTATGTGTGTGTGTGTGTGTGTGTGTGAGATATATATATACATACATATATATGTATGTTCCTATGTAAGAGAAATGTATTCTGATTGGTTGTCAGACTCCCATTGGGCCATGCAAGGGTAGCTTTGTAGGTTGTCTTGAGTCCCTGGCTTGGTTGAATCTTGCCATGTGGTGAGTTCTGTTGCTAGATGGGTAGAGGGATAATCCTATCATGTCCTGAGGGCCATGTCTTAATCCCATCATCCTGGAGCTAAAGTGGGGGGCAGGAAACTGCTTTGTCTTTAAAACATGTTTCTCCTTTTTTCTTCCAGGGAAATATAATTTCCTGCCTTAATATTTAATATTTGCTAGAATATTTTATTCTTCTAGGAGGTGGATGGGTGCTAACTTTCATATAATCTGGTCTACTTTATCTGAGCTCATAAATTAAGATGGATTAAGCTAATTAGGAGTTAAACAGAAGATTTCTAGAGAATATTGGGCGGTAGATTAGACTAAAAGTAATTTATAAACAGAGTATCCAAAAATAAATTATGTGGTCCATCTAAGACTATATCTGTCTAGGTTGAGCCTATTTAAATATTTGGAGAAATACTGTAAACATAGACTTACTTACTTCGTCACCAGCTAAATTAAATTTTGCTTAACATTTATCATGACACTATTATGATCTAGATTTGACTTCAACACATACAAAATATATTCAGGGTATTATTTTAAGTTGGCAGGTAGATAGGCCTGTACAATCAATTTCACTTACAATTATAAATTTGCATTAGAGAACAATGGCAATTAAATTAATGTTTTTAGAGCATATTTCACCTTTCCCTTGACTTTTACTTATTCATATTTTTTAGTAACAGCAAATGAAGGTTATTGCCAACTTGTTGGGTCAATCAAATGTGGGAAGTGTGATATTGACAGCATTTTCACCTGCCATGACTTTTGGAAAGTGTGGTATTTATGCTTGCCCTTTTAGCTTTGCAGGAAAAACTGTTAAAAATTAATTATATTTGTGGTCCAGATTGATATATTGTTTGATACTGTTTTAAAGGGTTTTCTACTCCAAGCTGCAAAATTGGTCCAGAAGGCAACAATACAGATTCTGTAATGTCAACCAGTCAACTTAGAGATTCTTCTAAGGTTATAGGTCAGGGCAAAGTGCTAGTTTGTGGACAATTCTAATTCATCCCCTGATATCTCAGTTAGCAAGGTATGAAAAAATACCAACAACCTAATACCTGAATCTGGACAACATGTGCCAACCAAAGGCACAAAATTGGTTAAGTTATTTTGGTACATGGGGCATATTATTCCACATGCACCTTTCTCTATCCCAGACAATAAAAATACAATAACAATTTAAGAAAGAACCAGTTTGTTGCCCTTTCATAACACTCCTGAAAACTTCTGCTTCAAGCATCTGCTTCATCTAGTTTGAGGTGGTTTTAATGGGCCAAATGAGACAAATACATTTTTTTAAAAAAAAACATACAGCTTTAGCAGGCATTCTTCCCGTTTTAGTCATGCATGTCACGTTTACCCTTCATACTTCCCATTCACACCAATAGTGAGTGCTCCCGGTTCTGCCTGTTTCTTGCATACTGGTAGTAAAACTGGCGGGAGGCTCCGCCCACCCAACCAGATGTCATCAAGAATGATCTGCACATGTGCAGAAGTGCATGCTCCCGTTGTGAATGAGTAGTAAAAGTAAGTGGAACCCACCCCTGATTCACACTCTTCATATCCATTTAAATTATGAATAAAATGAATTCTTCACATCAAATACAGAGACATTTCTTTGAAAGTATAAATGCTGTTTTTTTTTGCTTGGAACAAATTTCAAATTAGTATGCTTGTGAACATTAGCATTATTTTCCTGCCCCTCTATAAGTGTTAATAGTTCTTCCATTTGTGTTGTTCCTGTAATAGTGACACTTTTAAATGATAACCACCCAAACTGGGTTTTACCAACTTTGTAATCTAAAATCATTGATGTTTTAAACAATGCATTAAAGATTTGATTAGCTTTGCTTCAAGCTTCATAGTGCATAGCTTTGCTTTCTAATTTGAAGCAACCTAGAGGATTCATTAGCATAATGGAGAAAGCTATTTTCTTGCATTTTTTTTTTAAATCCAAGCTGGTTATCTTTACAATGTCATGCTTGGGAACCAGTGTTTGTTTCAACACTGCGTCTACAATTTTCTAATGCAAATCATTTGTGGCAAATTAACAGAATAAAGTCAAATGTGGGAAGAGAAAATTCTAAAGTAAATGCCAAGACAAAGGATTTGCTTTCCTCTGAAATGTTGGCAAGGATGACTCTTTTGGGATGACTCTGCATGTGATCAGCTTGCCATTTTTAGAAGTATGCAGCCCTAGCAGAAAGAACATCTGAGGGGATACGTGAACTCAAGTCAGCTGTCTTAACCTTTCTTTGAAGCAGCTTTTGAGCATCCAGCTGTTATTCAAAATGATCTGAAGGTCTCATTAAACCATCGCCAATTTTACATAAGCCTCAAGCCAGTCAGCTGAAAGACATGGGAATGGGGGCAAATGTAGTATTTTCTGTCAGAGCTCCAGATCAGGCTTTCCTTTACAGCTTGATTTAATTCAGATTCTCTGGATGGACTTTATTCTCTTGGAAGTCTCTTCCAGCTGATTAAACTGGCCATCTTCTAGCTTTCTTTATCCATGGACACCGTTCAGTGTTAATAATTCTCAGTTGGGCAGCTTTATTGAGAGAAAATGGTCCTGCTGATATCCAGCCTCAAACTATGAAGGGCTTTTAGGGTAGTAGCCAAGAACCAGCAATCATTGCATGTTTCAGTGTAAAATGTTATATGGGCACTTCAAGAGTCAAGCATACAAGAGTCCAGTCAAGAAATAACTAAGGTATGAGTGACATGAGAAACGACTGCTATTGCAGGAACGAGGTGCTCTATTTTAGAGCAATGTTTCCGAACCGAAGCAACTTTGAGATGTGTGGATTTCAAGCCCCAGAATTCTTAGCAATGGCTGTGTTAGTTGAAGAACTCTGGGAGTTAAAGTTGACACATTTTAAAATTGTCCAGGTTGGGAAACATTGAGCTAAATGAGGTTACGAATTTAACAATGGAAAAATGGGACAAATTAATATGGACTTCATTTTCATTTTCAACAGATCAGTAGGCCCTCCAAGCTATATGCTGAACATGCTATGTTTTGCCTTTCTTCTGTATTTAGTTGTATTTAGTTGTATTTAGGTGGCTGTGCACCGCCCCGAGTCCGCGAGGAGAGAGGCGGTATATAAATTTAATAAATAAATAAATAAATAAATAAATAAATAAGCAAGAACAAGAAGGAACTGTCACCTTCTCATTTCCTTCCTTCCTTTCCTTTGTCTCATCTCACAGAGACCGCCAGAATTACCTGCAAGAAGGAGCTAACCATCACACTACCATTTTTATTAACTCCTCCTCCTTTTTCTCAAAGAGGTCATTAGAACCCACTGCTTTATGAAGAAGAGCAGCAGGCATGATTTGCCTTTGGTGGCGGAAGCGAATGGGCAGAAAGATGTTACATGAGCTCCCAAACCTTACCAGCCACAAACTGGATGTTAGCCAAATGCCTGAAGGTCAGGATCACCAGAGACTGCCTTGGACTGAAGCCTGTGTATTAGGGTTAGAGTATTGAATAGTTTCCATCCATTGAATCAAATAAAGCTGGAAGGGACTTTGGAGGTCTTCTACTCCAGTGCCCTGCTCAAGCAGGAGAGCCTATACAACCTGAGATAAGTGACTGTCCAGTCTCTTCTTAAAAACCTCCAGTGATGGAGTGCCCATACTTTCTGAAGGCAAGCTGTTCCATTGGTTAGTTGTCCTCACTGTTAGGAAGTTTCTCCTTAATTCCAGGTTGCTTCTCTCTTTGAACAGTTTCCAACTGTTATTTCTTGTCTTGCCCTCTGGTGCTTTGGAGAATAATTTGACCCTCCCTTCTTTGTGACAGTCCTCCAAATACTGCTATCATGTCAACACCCTTAATTCCTTTTAGGGTTTGTAGTGTTACTCTGAGGAAACTGAAGAAAATCAGTATTTTTTGAACCTGGGGGTGAGACTTGTTTTCTTGGCTGACTAATACAGAGCAACATTAAGGACTGGCATCTGAGATTTGGAAACAAATCACATATTACTATGCTATATACTTGATCTTACCCAAAAGGCTGAGAAGATCTCTTGTGGGTGAGACAATGGGTGATCTCTAGTGGGTGAGACAATTTTAACAGACAATGCTTCTCCATTGAGAGTTCCCAAGATGCTCTGGATCTGGGAAAGAAACTGTAATGTCTGGCGCAAGTCTTGACTTCTAAACATGCTGTTTTTTATATTTTATTACCCAGCACTCCAGAAGAAGGAAATTGAGCCCAACTCATGATCAACTCATTCATGATCACTTCCCACTTTCTACTCCATGGATCAGGTTGGGTGGTATAGGGTAGATTCAGGGAGGCTAAGGCAACTGATGCCATTTGCTTGCAACAAGAATGGGTACATCTAGTCAACCTTGGCAGAGGGTCCCTTTTTGGATGGGAGACCAAGAGGAAGTCCATGCTATAAACTAGGCAGGGAATCACCTGGCGGAAAGCAATGGCAAACTATTTTCACGTTAGTGCTATCAAGAAACTACATGAATGTTGGCATACAATCACCAGGCGTTAACATTCAATGCAAGAGAGCCTAGGTCACTGCATTACACAATCAGCTAATTACTCATTACTTAAATATCAGTTGTTATGTAGCCAATATCCATGCATGCAGAAACAGGAGTTAACAGAAAACAAGGAAGTTTGCAGAAATATCAGAAGCATCCCTTTGGAAAATTAAATTTTCCATCTAAACTCCCTCTAAAAACAGCCTAAGGTTTGAATATGATCAAGAAATGCTGATCCACTGGAGAGGCAGAAAGAAAAACCATAATGGAGAATGGAATGGAGCTTCTTTGAAAAAGATATAAGATGGAAAAAGGACATGACTGTCACCAGGCTCATATCTGGGTCAGTCACCAGGACCAGAGGTTTAGTCTTCCGATCTTTAGGACTTGTGCTGGAGCCCATCCTCTGGGAACTTGTCTCTCACCGAATGTGAGAGATTGTTATAACTGTGACTTTTATAAGTCCCTTTATAGCATTTGATCTGCTAACACAGGAACTGAAAGTAGTGGAAGGTTAGGTCAGTAAGCAATTTGACCCAACAGGATTAATTATTTCCATGCTTCGGCAACTGTATTATAACTCCAGAGGGACTAGTAATTAAAAAAGGATTTGATTGTGCTGAAATGGATAAACTCACACTAGAATTAAAAGCGAAAGATGATTCTGAATACTATGCAGCATGGGAAACATGTTATGATTGGATAAAAGATGGAAACGTATATAATGTGTATATAAATGTACATAAACAAATAGAATGTTTATAAATAGAATGTGTGTAAGGTATTGAATATGAACTTTAGTTAATAATGTTAAATATGTAATAGAGATATGTAAGGAGAGAAAGCACATATGTAAGGAGAGAAAGCACAATAAAATATTTTTTTTTAAAAAAGAAAATATATAAAACAGGGTATAGCGCTATAGATATGGAGAGGGATCCTGACAAACAGGAGTGCAGATCACCTAAAACACTGAATATGTGAAGTTGGGATGAGTGGAGGGCAAAGTTGAGAAAACATGAAGTCAAAAAGAGTAAGATGCACCCAACGTTCTGTACCCAATTTCACACTTCGGAAAGCTTCATAATCGAAACACACTGTCAGTTTGGCAATACCACAAGTCACTCAACACTCAGACAGTTTGAAGAAAGGATGGCTGAGAAAAAAAAACTGGATTGAGACAGTGAATTGCGAACATCTGTTTTACAAAAGAAAATCAGGCTAACCAGGGCTGAAGAGGTGCATCATCAGAATTTGGAGAGGGAGGGCACTCCTTCAGAATGCTGGTGCAGAGCTATGGAATTGAAACACCTGCTGTTTATCAAGGGAGACCTAAGCAAGATTGATGCTGCAGAATAACAATAATTCAGAGATGTCACTCTAGGTACAATAACACTTTTATTCTCCCTCCTGAAATGTACTTTAGCACGCCTACTTCTCAGCATGTAAAGCTGCCGGGTGGCTTCAGATAGGTTTTTGAATCACTGCAGTGTTGTATTTTTGCAGGCGGAGCTAGTGCTGAATTTATACTTTAAAGTGCTCAATCTCTAAAAGAAGTGAAACCAAGTCTCAGATCTTTTTAATAATAATACTCTTTGATCTGGAAGTCTTCCTCTCTATCCCTGATATCAGGATAAGTTGTATAATAACTGAACAGACACAGAAATTCAGTACGTCAGAGCTAAGAACAATTTCATTTGTACTTAAGGGTCAGGATTTGGCCTAACTATAAATTAAAGACAGAATGTATGACTGTGATTAATAAATATATTAAAATTAATAAGTAAGCCACTAATATTTTAAAACTGATACATCTTTTATTTAATTCCATTTTATTATAAACAATTATGATAAAACCAATAGGGAAAATTATTGGAAGTAGTTTAAAATTGGAGTCTCTTTCTAGGCTGGTTTTTTCGAACTTTTGGTACTTTCCAACTTTTGGTCACATTCCAAACATGGGCTGACCTATTTCTCATCAACAGATATGTGGTATATGGGGGTGTTGAACATCATAGTTCAACTCATTTGGAGAGCCTTTATTATAGAAATATGTCCTAAAGTTTTTTTTCAAGTCTGCTATATAGTTTATATATATTTTACGAGCATGCCGAATAACTGCAAGGCAAAATCTGTCTTTACAGTTGATTAAACCTACCTGCAGCAGTGACCTTTGTATAACACAGACAAATCTCTATAGGGATGGCTAATACTTTTTCACCTTCAGGACAATGTGCTACATTGAATTACTTATGCAGCACATGATATGTTCCCTTACCATTTTCTTGTAATATTTCTTCCCTTTTTAATATGTTCCTTCAAACTATTTGTAATCTTTCATGTTGATTGTATTTCCCCTGTAAGTTGTAGAATATGCTTTAGAATTTTTCCCATAACTTCCCTTTGATGCAGGTAGAGCAAAAATAATGAGCAGTCAAACAAAAGCATGGGTTTTTTTCCCAAGACAAGATGATGGTTCTATGAATATACAAGTATGCATCCTTGATTAACAACACTTCATCCCTCCCTCTCTCCATGGAAATATGATCTATTCTCATATCTATTGTCATTTCTGTGTGTGAGTATAAAAGCAACCTGATATGCTATTTACTTGTACAAAAATTACAATAGCTTTAACTGCTAATGACAGGTGATCATGGTATACTTTCAAATTAAAATAGCTTCCAGTTCTTCCTACTTCCCTACCTGTCAGGAGCAAGCAACCAGAACAGCTCTGAGGCTTAGGTCAAACCTTTATTGTTAATTTATCACTTCACAAGAATCTTGCCAGACTTCCTGCTTTTTCCCCTGGGAAAGCTTGATATAGACCTAAGTGTTTGATCTCTTATGCTTCCTCCTACTTATGGAGTTCAGGCTTAACTCTAGAGTGGACTTAACTCTAGAGTTTCTTACCTCTACCTACCTTTCAGCCATCAATTCCACTATACCACCTAATAGAACATTATGCATTGCTATGTGACACTATCACATTTTAATCAGAACATGGTATGTACAATTGGATTTGACAAGAATACGGATGTAATCGTGTTGCACAAGCAGAAAAAAAGCTTCTGCAAATATCCTTTACATGATTTTACCTGGGAATAGGAGTTTATGGCTTAATCTTATGACCTGTTAACTATAGCATAAAGACCTCTCGCTAAAGGATGTACCTCATGAGATCACTTTTGTTTCATTCTCAGTTGCTGCAAGGCAACTTAACTTCATCTTTAGCTATTCCTGGTTTCAAGAAGCCATTACCCCTTTTCCTGACATCAGTTTGCTGTATGAAAATGATTTATGATTTTGGTGTTGAAATGATTTTCATACAGCAAAGTTATGTCAGTAAGCTATGCATAGCAGTATGGTTGACTTTCCACTAAATAGTTATATGGTAGACTGTAAATATTTCATGAAAACCAGTTAAGAGGAAACATTATGGGGATGAAATTGGTTAATTTGTCTCTTACTTCCTAAGAACAGCTGCATATTGTGTCTTAAGAAAATGGAATACAGAAATAGACTGCTTTGCAACCTGATTTCTACTTAGTTGGTTTTCAGACCTGATAGAATCTATATATTTGGACAATCATTTAACTTTTCAAGTACTGAAAAAGAACTCTTTGGACCTAACCAATTCTGAGTCATTGCTCTTCTAAAGAATGTAATATTATCTGTGCATCTGAGTAGACTCACACTGGATTAAGTATCATCAAAATTACACTGTCAGTTGATTGGAAAGAGCAGACAGTTTTACCCTAGCACCTCAGATAGAATCAATCCTGATATCTTCAAATCTTTAAATTCAAAAAGAATATAATCCATCTGTGCATCTACTAAGAATATAATATTATTGGTGTCTTTCTTATACATATTTCCATCCATCCATCCATCCATCCATCCATCCATCCATCCATCCATCCTTCCTTCCTTCCTTCCTTCCTTCCTTCCTT
>JANHFP010005383.1:20988-32403 GCA_032468135.1 Calamaria suluensis | reverse complement strand
GCAGCTCCGAACAAAGCTGAAACGGGTGCCCGTTGAAAAAGGCACCGCCGACGGGTGAAAGCCGGAACCGGAAGCCTTTTTCTGGGGTGGTTTTCACTTACCTTTGCTACTGGTTCACTCACACATGCGTATTTGCTTCGCTCATGTGTGCACCACCTCTGCATATGCGCAGAAGCTTCTGTGAATGCACAGATCATATTTGATGACCTCCCTGTGGGTGGGCAGAGCCTCCCGCCACCGATGCTACCAGTTTGCCCAAACTGGGGTGAACCGGTAGTAAGCCACCACTGGGCTGGTTCCAATCAGTGTTGATAGAGAAAGAGATCTAATCCAAGGTTCCTACTTTGTGAGGAGCCTCAGGGCTCTGTTCTCTCTCCCCTTCTATTTAATATTTACATGAGACCATTGGGTTAGGAGATCCATAAGGGAGATATCATCAACATGCAGATGACACTCAGGCCCCTTGAGTGATGCTATGGATGTCCTATTTCAGTGTGTGGTGGCTGTTGGAGATTGGATGGGTAAAACGGGCTTCAACTCAACCCTAGCAAAAGAATGGCTGTGGTTATTTGGACCCCCCTCAATATAAGATTCTATTATCTCTGGTTCTAGATGGGGTTACACTGCCCCAAAAAGACCTGGTGTGCAATGCAGGTGACAGCCACAGTTAGGAGGGTTTTTGCACACTTTGCTGTGCCAGTTGTGCCTGTACCTAGACCGGGAGGTCCTGCTAACAGTAACTCATGCCCTTGTAACCTCCAGATCAGAGGTGAAATCTAAAAATTGTTGCCACCATTTCTGTGGGCGTGGTTTGGGCGTGGCTTGGTGGGAGTGTCCAAGTTGATGTCATGCATGTCACTCACTCATGTCATTCTGCCCAAGCTAATTTCGGAGCATTCTCTTGTCCCACTCTCCAGCCTGGAAGGCTGTGCATCCCCCTCCACTAATCCTCCATACAAACTGCCCGCCTGGTTTCTGCAAAGACAGACCTCCCCTGCAGGGGGATCTAAGGGGGGAGGGGAGGGGAATGCTGCAGAAAAAGGCAGTGCAGAAGGTAGGCAAGCATGGCAGGGCCGCAGATTGGTTTGGGGGCATGGCCAGCCAGCGATTGCTACTGGTTCTGCGTACCTGCCCCAACCTCCACTACCGGTTCTACGGAACTGGTCCAAACTGGTAGCATTTCACCCCTGCTCCAGATTAGACTACTGTAATATGCTCTAGATCAGACTGCCTTTGAACACCATTCAAGAATTCCATGTGGTTGCACAAGTAGTAAACGGTACCAGATATATGGCACATGTAACACTATTTCTGCATGAGCTGAACTGGTTACTGGTGCATATAATTCAAGATACAATTTAGGGTGCTGGTGATTACTTATAGAGCCTTACATGGCTTGGGATTCGGGTACCTGAGGAATTGCCTATTTTCAAGAGTCTCTACCCATTCAACTAGGTCAAGCAGAAGTCTGTCTTTTTCCACACCCTGCATTATGGAACATCTTCCCTTCAGAGATGAGAATGGTCCCCACCCTGTTAGTCTTGTGTAAGGTCTTAAAAACCTGGCTATGTTCCTGGGGCACCGCATGTGCCAATGGCCCCGTTTTCTGCCCATATTACTAAATGACCAAATATTTTGCTCAATTGTGTATGTCAAATTGGATGTTTTAATGGTTTTTTAATGGTTTTCTTCTTTCATTGCTTTAAAATAATTTTAAAAATTTTAATTGTAATTTTTTTGGTGAATTATAAGATGCCAAGGTTAATTGACTGAGATGGATAGCCAGAGAAATGCAAAAATAAAGTCTTTACCAGTTTATGTAAAAGAAATATAGTGCATAAAAATGGAAGCTCCAATGATTCATAAAAACATTACTTTTTATATGTACCTGTTGTGCATTTTATTAAATTAACTGTGGATTGTGAGAAAACCCTAGAATGACCAATCTAGCAGTTGTACTGATACGTTTATGGCAAATGGAATCTAGGTCAATTTTTCTATTAAAGACAAAAAAACACATTGAATTACCACAGAAGAGATGAAAATGAGTGTTTAATTTAGTCTGCATCCTTTTTTTAAGAACAGAGAACACAATTCATCTGGTACCAGAACTATGTACCTGGACAACAAAGATGATGGTGCAATTACCAGAAACATAGATATGAAATTGGACTCCCACCACATGGACATACTTGGAGATGGAGCAACAGAGCCAATTTCTTACCATATCAGCAAACTGAAACTCTTGAAGGAGGTCATGATTGGTCATGGAGCATCACATCAACCGTATCCAAGAATTGCACAAGAGCCAGACCAGTGCATTACTTTGGGGAAAGATTTCACTCCTCTCACTGTGCAACAGAGGTAAGAAACCCAAGAGGGAACTAAATATATCCTTTTCCTTCTGATTTGTTCATTGGCTCAGGAATCATTGGATTTGTTCATTGGCTCAGGAATCCATATGTTTTATTTAACATCTTCCTACAATTAATAGCAACTGTGGAAAAAAAAAGCTTAGCTGAGGAACCGAAACAGACAATTGCTGCAAAGGGATAGACTCTCAGCAGGTTTCAGAACTAACACATATTTTTATAGCAGCTTTGTAAGCAATTTTTTTTGTGCCTCTATTTTCAAGGATCTTTTTTGTCTTCCTTGGCTTTGTATTTAAACAGAACATTCATAGGACATGCAAAAAACTCTTTATGCAAATAAAATGATGCCAAAATTATTAAATCAAAAGTTTACAGGACCCAGTTCTGTAATTATGGGTGATTGTTCAGGTTTTTGTTAAGGCATGAAGCTGCAACTATGATAGTAATAATGTTGTTTGTTTATTATTCATTTCATTAGCTGGGTGATGAGTGTGTAAAAATAATTTGATGCCATCATTTGAGACATAAAAAACACAAGAATATCCTGGAAGCAATTTTGCTTTTGCTTTTTTTAAAAATCTTTACCAGGTTTTGTTTCTGGTATACTGGATTTTTTAAAAAAATTCTGATCTTGCACTGTTGTTTAATTATACTGGTCCCAGGTGTATACAGCAACTTTTGAATGATTTTTTGAGAGTTCATTATTCTAAAAGTTTCAGAAAGCGACAGCAGAAAAGAAATATGTCTCTTCACATATTTTGCTAAGTATAACTCCCATCAAACTCTTCCTTACATGATTAACAGTGAATGACTTTGGAAGTTGAGCATTATTAATATAAGTAATATAAATTTCTAGGGCATTCAGTACATAATATTTCCTTTTGGCCATTTTATCTTAACAAACCTGTAGTGAAATAGATGTGGGCTAAGGCTCCCCCCAAATCCCATTAATTGCATGGCTAAGTAAAATTTACACCTGTAATTTTTTAGTCCATGCAATCTTTGCCAACTTCTTCATCCTGCCTCAATGTTGCATTACCCAAAAGTGTGATATAGTATAATATATCTATTAGTATAGTATAGTATGATAGTATGCTAATGCACAACCTTATGCATTTAAAACCCCATAGGAAAAACATGTAGTTTTTACAACAATTGTAGAATTAATGCTGCCCTTTTTTTCATAGGGCTGTTTTATTAGCTATTTTTGTTGCACATCATTTCCACTATTTTTTTTCTTTTGTTTTCTGCTTAGCTGGGAAGAAGTGCATTATAGAAATATAGTGATATTTGTCCTCAGTGTAGAAGAAAGACATAAACCTTCCATAGTGAGGACTTGATTTATCATGGCACTAATGGGGCAGAGAACCATCTCAGCTGGTTTCCTAACACCATACGATGGAAGGGATAAGTTACCCTGCTGCAGGAGATATAAGATATATTATAAACAAAGGGGGGATCCTGATTCAGATCAAGCCATTGGAGTCATAAACTAGCATGATGAATATGTTTTCCAGGCAGGCAGTCTCCATTCAGTTCCTGAGTGATGTCTCAGTTAGGACTTCAGTTCCTGAGTCCAATGAATGTCACATACCTCCTGATAAAAACAATGTTCCTTTCTTTACAGCACAGAGTCAGATTAAATAACACCAGACAAATAGCCTGATATGTGTATTTTTTTGTTTGGTGCATGATAAACTCACTGGATTTACTCATACAAGATTTGGCCTTTGCTACCAGCTTGAAAGGAGTAGTGATGCAATAAAATCATTTGTCTGGTGACAGAGTTAAATCCAATACTAAACAGAGTGTGCTTCTTCAGATATTAGTTTTATCCCTTTCATTCAGTAATCAATAAACAATTTATGCAGCATCTTTCTGTAACAAGAGGAACAGGAACGAAGCTTATGCTTAGGAAGCCACTAAGATAATATTATATCCTATGGGGGAGATACTCCACCTGCAACTTCCATAGCTTCAATATCTCTTGTTATAGTTGCTATGGGGACCTGATTGTTTTCTGTTGTATTTTTCATTTTCCTTACTGATTGTTTAAAATTTAAAGATAGTACTCATGAAGTCAGGGAAAAGCATCCTTTTTACTAATAAACTCAAAGTTGACAAAGTACAATTTCATAAACCTGAACTGAGAGAACAAACTGTTCATTCCTGATTTGTTTGTTGTGATAGACATAAATGACTGTTTTTTAATGGAGAAATGCTTTCACTCATTCAAAGTGACTGTTACTGAGGATAACTTTTCCCAGCCTGTGTGGGCTACCTCTGAAAGTGTATGGTCAATACTGGCTGAGGACTCTGGGAACTATGACTGCAACTCTTTTAAGAATAGATTGGACAACCACTTATCTGAAATGGTACCATTTCCTGCTTGAGCAGTGCATTGGACTAGAAGTCTTCCAAGGTCCTTTCCAACTCTGCTATTCTGTTATTCTGAAGGAACATATTGGAAAAGGCTGATGTAGGAAGATGAATGTAAGATAAATTGTTTAGATCATCTCGTTATTGCTATCTAGTTGACACAACTCCCTCAATTCCTACATGTCATGACTTTGTTTAAAAATAGTCTGGAGTATGCAGCAGTAACATTCCTCCTAAGATTTCTGGAGAACATTGACTTGAGGATGAAGGTTCGTTCACCAAGTTTGTGGGCTGGTTTATGAACGTTTCGTTACCAGGCTAGGTAACATCTTCAGTGGAGTTTACAGTTTGTCAGTGTTTTTCTGTTTAGAAGGGCTTCAGGTGTGGGTGTGTCAATGAGGGTCTTGTGATGGGTCAGATGGGAATAATAATTGAGAGTCTTGTGTTACATCAGGTGATGTCATTGGGAAGTGAGGTGCTGTTGGCTTCTTTTTTTTGCATGGGTTGGTTGAAGGTTGGTGGTGTCTCTGGTTGGCTGTGTAGTTGATTTAGATTCTGAGGAGTTCATAGGCTGGTTGTAGGTCAATGTGTCTGTTGATGGAATTGCTTGTGGAGTGCCAGGCTTTGATAAACTCACCAGCATGGTGGGTGGTAGTGTAGCCAATGAACATTGACTTGGACAACATATTTGGAGACTTAGAGCATACCTACATTTAGCAATATAAGCTGCTCCTATCCTGTGTTCATGCCAGCTTGACTCTAAGCTTGTGAGCCAATTTAAGTAAATCCTGTGAACCGAAAAACCTTGGCAGCAGTTTGCAAGGTTTTCAGTTTAACTACCACGTTCTGCTTTTGGGTAATTCCCCTGCTGCTGTGTTTTCTCACTTTTCTGTTCAATGAAAACAACAGCCAATTTCCTTGCTGTTAGTGGGTATTCCTGGATATACATAAAACACACTTTTATGCATACCCACCCACATACTTACAGTGTTAAATCAAATTTATACTCACAGGTAGTATCATAGTTAAGATCTTTGCTTTATTGGATAATTTAATTTTGAATGCTCCAGTTCAAGTCTTTATGTAAAAATTGAATAGCCACAAGGACAAATACATATTTAGAAAAAGATACTGTTACATAGGGGCAAAATGTTACCAATTCACCTGAACCGGCAGTAAATACATATATAAAAAACAGTTCTGACAATCAGCTAAGCGATGCACGATCATCGGAACTTTTAAAAAAACTTTTAAAGCACTTTTTTTTTACTACCGATTCTCCAGAACAGGTAGTTAAAAATGTTTTAAAAAGTAAAAAAAAGTTCAGACAATCACGCATCGCTCAGCTGACTGTCAGACCTTTTTTTTTTTTTTAAAAAAAAAAAAAACTTTTTAGGCATCTGACCAGTCACATATTCTTCTTTTGTTTTCATTTCATTTCCTTTTTTCCTCTTATTTGTGTGAAATGGCAAACATATTTGTAGGATTGTATAAACCACTTCTCTGACTACTGAATATGATTGTTTTATGGTTGTGGAATGCTGAGATAAATTATAGAATTTGATTGATATTAAGCCACCTTATCTGTGAGCTCTCTAGAAATAGCTGCCTCACTCAGTTTAAATCAGATTACGTAAATAAATATTCCAGAAATCCACTTCCCCCCATTTTCATATATAAGGAAAATTGTTACTGTTATGTTTATACAATATGCTTTATATAGTACAGAACCCCTAAATCAAGGCTGTCAAACTTGCAGCCCACGGACAGGATGTGTCACGTGCTGGCCACACCCACACCCAGTTTAGCAAAGGGAAAAAATGTCAGGATACGTCAAGTGATACTGCTGTGATGATGTCAGTCTGACACCTCTGCCCTAAAATAAGGTGACCATCTGTCCCACTTTTCGCGGGACGGACACACTTTTTTGGTAAAAGTCCCACGTCCTGCGACGACTTGTAATTGTCCCAGGTGTTTGTAGCTGTTCCCGCATGTGCTATCCACCATCCGTGCCCACGTGTGCCCGTGACAGGATTTCCTTCCTGCAGGTTCGTTCTGTCTTCTACTCCTTCCTTCTCTCCCCCCCCCCCCCATCGATGATGTCCTGCTGTGGGACTTTTTAAATCTGGTCACTTTACCCTAAACAATATGTTACCTTAAATTAGTGTATTATTTCCAAGTTCTTAAGATGAGCATTTCCCCTACCGTTAATTTTTTGAAATAATTCTGTTTCCCATTTTCTGCACCTTCACCAGCAGGTAGAGAAGTAACTGTTTCTAAGAATATAGGCGGCAGCAGTACCTCATGCAATCATAATGCTAACATGATAAGAGCATCAATCCTCTTTAGGATTTTATTGACAACTGTTTCATTATGTAACATTCAAAATAAATACAATGAACTTGATTTTAATTATCATTAAGTTTTATGATAATATCTGATTTCATGTTGCTCAGGATATGTAGATGTGATGAGAAGGACTGTATTTTATGGATTTTCTAAATCTCTCTTAAAATGGAAGCTTTAAAAACTGGCTGAGGGTATTGCTTTGCATTATTTTTATTACAAGCAGTACACTGTTGATCTAAAAATAGTTGGGCTAAAAGCCTGCTGACGTTTGACCAAATAAGCTGTGCTAATTAAAAAGATTTATTTACTGTTCATATGCCTTGCCTGGAATCAATAAAAAAAAGATGCATTTTTTTGTTTTTTCCAATTATTAGGTTTTGCTCATTTTACTGCATTGAGAAATACAATAGCTGTGCCTCAAATCTGATTAAATACAAATGGGGAGAAGGGCGACAAAAATAGTAAATCCTGAAAGAAGGTTATTTCAACTCTATTCAAGTAATAAAGAGAGGAATATATTCTAGATATATTGGATTTTTCTTTTTAATCTGAAAACTAAGCATTTCAGCATTCACAAAGCATAAATGTAGGAAACATTAACACACCGTATGGATCAAGAATGAGGTAGAGTGGTGCTTAAAAGTTTGTAAATGTTTAATATTTCTCCATAAATATGAGCTGTGATCTATTCTCTGCATGAGTCCTAAAATTAGATAAAGAGACCCTAATTAAAGAAATGAGTCAAAATATTAGACTTGTTTATTTAATTAATGAGGAAATGATCTGAAAGTACATATTTAATATATCCTATTTTGTCAATTAATGTATAACATTTTGTGGTTGGGAAATCAGGTAAAATCATTAGGAGTTCATGGGTAGTTTGCTGGGTTTCCCTTGCTTTCAGTTCCTTCAGTATGAAATGATATTTCTTATAACAGAGATGGGTTACTTGTGCTCAGCTATCTTTTTAAATGTACCCAATGGCATCTTGGTCCTTCATACATTAGGCCTTCTGGCTGCTTCAAGGTGAACAATAGAATGACTGATGGAAAGAGACACATTTGGGTGGAGTGGGGTCAAGCACGGGGTAAAGAGGAACATTGGTGTAACATTCTTTGAAAGATGTTATAGGACAGGGGTCTCCAACCTTGGCAACTTTAAGACTTGTGGACTTCCACTCCCAGAGTTCCTCAGCCAGCACAGCTGGCTGAGGAATTCTGGAAGTTGGAGTTCACAAGTCTTACAGTTGCTAAGATTGGAGAATCTTCTAATAGGACATCCAAGTCAGAAAGAGAAAGGAAGAAAATCTATCAGTGTGGCATATTCCAGTTATCGCACTGGAGAACAGAATCTTGTGGGTGTAAAAAAAATTGGGAGCAGAAAACCTCCTTGTTTTTGCTGTCACATTTTGTAACACTGAATGCTTGCTCGGCTAACTTCCCTATTCTATAAATAAACTCCACACATTGGGGACCAATATCGTATTGAACCTATTTGGTGTTTAGTCTCCTTTCTAGCTGACTATTTTAGCTGACTATTCAGGGGTTTTCAGATATTAATTAGTTTTGTGTCACTGATGCTGGAGGTATGGCATTAAAGCAGTCACCCGTAATTTAGATCAACATCTTGTGGTTCTTCTGTGCATATTGTTGTTGGCATCAAATTATTCCAGAAACACTGTGTCTCACATTCAACTTTTAAATCCTCCTTTAAAGTTTTGCAAAATAATCACGTTTATGCATTTCAGCATATTCCAATATCTAGTAAGGCATTCCTCATATATCTGGGCTACTGGCCCGCATCAGCTCAGCTATGCAACATTTAGCTCACCAAATCTTCTGCACGGAACAGATGATGCTTGACATGCACTTTTTGCTGACCCAAAGCAGAACAAGATACACAGGGGAGCTTTTTTGTACACACATAGCACTGTGATGATAGAATTGCTAGGCAGTAGACATATTGCAAAAAAAATATATGGCGTAGTCCTTATCTGTTCTATTTAAAATTGAGCACAAAGCACAGAGTAAGTGGGGAGATGTTAGAAAGGTCAGTGCTTTTCACAATCTAGAGCATCACAGTGGAGGGCTTTCCTTATGCCTCATATATTTTTAGAAATATGCTAATTCTCTGCAGTCATGCAGAGCTACACAGAAATAAAGCTTAGAGATCAGATGGGTGCCTGTTCGTTTATATACTTAGGAAATCTCCATTTTAGGCAGAGAAGATTCACTACACTTAGCCTCCAGGCAGCTAGATACAAATCAGTTTGCAAGTTCCATTAATTTGCCCAAAAATGCCCATTCACTGATCAATTTTGCAAGGCCAGCTTCATTTTCCTTTCTAAGTGACTTTGCCCTAAATGAAAATCAGTCAATGTTTTGGGTTTGCCTATTGTATGAACCTAGGCTTCCTGGTTTGTAAAGTATGATTACATGCTGCATGAAGTCTAAACACAGCCAGTTTTGCTTATTTAAGAAATGGTGGCTAAATAAAATAATGAAGTGACACAAGGTATGAAGGCCCAGCAAAGACATAGCCTAGCCAAATACCATTTAACTCCAACAAAATATCCATATTGTCTACTCTCAGTTCATACATTGGGTCAATTCCAGGGCTGCTTGAAGAGTTTAGGGTGACTCAAAAAGATTTGAAAATGTTTTTTTTAATTGTTTTCTTTTCACTAGTTCCGCTGCCCTTGAATCCAACATTATTTCATGCTACAGCTTGCAATAGGACAGTGGTTTTTAATTTGTAGTCTGTGGACCCCCGGGGTCTGTGATATTGGCAGCTTGAAACTCTAGGTCTAATATGGTTTCCAAAGCTTAGATGGTGCAAAGCCTCAGGAAAGATGGAGAAACAGGAGGAACCAGAAGGAGCAAGAAGTACAGATGTTGAAGGAATGACCGCCCGGACATTTCCCTTCCCTCTCGAATTGCAGCCTGGACATTTATCATCACAGGGGGTCCACAAAGACTTGAAGAAGTGTTATGATTAAAATATTGAGTTAAGTCTTGGGGGTCCATAGCAGTGGTGGGTTGCTACTGGTTCGCTTTAGGAGGCTCCACCCACCCACCTGGACGCTTCTGTGCATGTGCAGAAGCATTGTGCGTGCGGACAAGTGCTGCATGCCCACGAGCGAATCAGGTTTTGAAGCTGATCCCTGGTCCACAGCCATGGTCAATAGCTGCAAAAAGTATTTAAAGGGGCCCGTGGTGAAGAAAAGGTTGAGAACTATCTGCAATAAGATATTTTATGCAAGTTATTCTTCATGAATCTGGATAAATGGTCCATATCAGTTCAATTGCACAACCTTTGTCCCATCAAACCTTCATAAGTAGTGGATGATCATGTCAATCTTAGCAAAGTTTGACTTTCTTTTTCTCCCTTCCCTTCAGCAAGTTTGAATTTACTGCAATGCTTGTGCATCCATCTGCTAGGAATAGTTTGTGAACATGATTAAAGTTCTGTCTACATCCTTGAACTAGTCTATTGAGTTAGTCTTTTAAAAGATGGTATAACATGATGAATGGACTGGGAATTGAGCTTATTTTGATTCATACTCACCCAGTTGACACCTGACAAGCAAGGAATAGTGGGTTAATTTATTAAGGCTTAAAATAATTGGTTTATAATTAGATAATCATCAGTTGTAAATAAATGCTTTCTTAGGAGCAACCCATATCTGCCAACACTTTCTGCAACTGGAGAATAAAAGCAACCAAATTATTAAGAGAGAGGGAATAGATACTAATAATCTAATCTAGCATTCCCCCCCAAGGGTGTTCCATTGTGTGATTATATTGAGAAATGTTATGAAAGAAAAGCATTTTCCCATTCTCCATCTTCATCCCAAAGGATGGATATACAAAGAAAAGTCCTAAAGTGTAGGAGAAAGACTGGCAGGGTGAGAAGTGAAAAGAGTTTAAAACTGTTATGAGCATCAAGCAAAATTAATCCAACCCCTCAACTGTCATTGACCCATATCTGGTTCTAACCAGGTGCTTACCATAAATGGAGAAGATTGATGTGCTTTTAGCAATAAATCAGTTAATTTGAATCTTTACATGCATACCTGGTTTTTCACACCTGACACAACACCTTTACTACTTGTTGTCTTCCAGATATGTTGGATTCATGTTATTTTTGGTTGAGATGGGAAGAACCTTCCTGCTTGCTAGTTCTGAGCATTTCTATAGTGAAACTTCTAGGTTTTTAATGCCTTGTGAGCAGGGCCAGATTTTCCTATAGGCTAACTAGGCTTCAGCCTAGGGCCTCAAGATCAAGAGGGGCCTACATTCAAATTGGAAATTAA
>JANHFP010005383.1:7142-20888 GCA_032468135.1 Calamaria suluensis | reverse complement strand
TCTGAAAGTTGCCAAGGTTGGAGACCCCTGCTCTAGATTATCAAAAAAGCCTCAAATGGTATGTTCCTGTCAGCCAAGTGGACTAAATTCATGGGCATGTTTTTGGTACCCCAGTCCATGATAATGAAGCAATTAGTCATTTAAGACTATTTTTTTTTAGCAACAAAGCACAATCCATGGCTGAATAAACTCTGTTACAATATTAGACCTTGGAGATTGCCAAGGTTCTGTTTCCACATTTTGAGAAATCATGGCAACTTCTAAGATCTACAATTGCATTTAAGATTGATAACAGAAAGCTTAGTGCCTGGAAACGCTTTTTGGCTTTTTACTGAAAAAAGAAAAAGATGAACTTGTAATTAATGGGTTTGAAGATTAAAAACAGTAGTTTTTAATCTTTGGAACAGTAGTTCTTAATCTTTGGAAAGAAGGAAATTATGAAAAAAATCTTAGAGAAGGGATAAAATATAAATGCATTTATAATCTCTGCCAAAAAGATTGAACACCTCCTTTTTAATGATCTTTTTTCTTTTCTATTTTTATTTCTTCTCTTACTTTCTTTTATACATATTCAGTATATTTTATTAAATTCTGTGTTTCATTTGTAATATTTCCATTCTTTTTATTCTGTTAAAAATATCTTCACACAAATTTATACTAGAAAATTAGAAAATATTAATCTAACATTTGTTTGCACTGCTATAATTTAAAACATATTACTCTCATTTTCAGGAGTATTTATTATTTTATTGCTGTAAAATATATAATTATTCCCATTTTAAAAATGATTAGAAGTACACCAGAACTTCATTTTTCAAGCTATATAGTTTTTACACTGTACATATTTATAGCAAACTCTTTTTTTCCTCAGCATTCCTCCTAACCATAAATAAGATAGTTTACAAAGATTTAAGAAACTGTTTTTCAGTAGCTATAAAATTTTGGTGTTTTTTTTTTTTTGCATTTTTGCAGCTGGAAAGGTAAATTAGATTAAGTAAACCACATTGTTTTGCTTCCATCAGTACATTTCAACAACTTTTAGGGTTTAAAAATACAGATGACAGAATTTTCTCAACAGCTACCCTGTTTTCCCCAGAATAAGGCATCTCTGGATAATAAGCCCAATCAGGCTTTGAGCGCATGGCAATAAAGCAAGCACTTATTTCAGGATTCAAAAAAATATAAGACAGGGTCTTATTTTGGGGAAAATAAATTGATTTTAAAGGAAGATATTCATTGGATCAAATAAGAGACATACAATGTAGAAATATATATATATATAAATCATACAAGATCTTGGCCTATATAAAATTTCAGAGGAATATTTGAAAACAATATTTCCTTTTCATTATGTTTTAGAAAAACAAAGCATGAGAAACAGAAACAGTAATTGTGATTTATATACTGTTCCATGATATGATAGAATAAATTGATACATCTGTACTTTCAAGTAAAGCATCTGTAACCTTGAATCTTCCAGATATTATTAGTTGATATTATTAATAGATACACAAACCAAATTACTTTTGCTTGACTTCTATGGATACCCTTATTTCCAGTGTATCTTATTTTGAGAACACAACAATCAACTTGTTGATGCATGATTAGTGAAGAACAAATAAGCATGAGAATGTTTTTATTTATAAGAAATCATCTTTCTAAGAATAAAACTGATTCCAAACTGATTGTCACAGATAAAATAGTAGCTCTTCTCTGCTGCAGACAAAATTATTTGAGATGTATGCAGAGCCATTGCTGGAATCATATTTACATAAGTGGCAGAATTCTGAGTTGGTGCCTCAAGAAGGGAAGATTGATTGGAAAATTCACATCAATAACATTTTTTAGCTTCTAGATAGTGAAGATAAATATACATTTCTCAAGAAGCTGGGGAAAAGCAAAAGTGAAATAATTGCTTCCTTGATTACTTTGATCAGGAATTGAGAAAAAAGTATTTTGATATACGGGCAGATGCTTCTTGGAAAAAAATATTCACTTCACAAGAGGATTGAATGAAAATGAAAAATGAAAAACTGAAATAATATTGCTCGCCAGTTCTAACACAAATCCTTAAATTAATGTATTTGCTTAATCTAATATTAAATCAGTTTGTCTACTGACATATGAATTACATGGACTGCTTTGGAGAGATGATTACTTGAACAATTAACAATTACTTTTTTTTTAAAGGTATCATTACAATTTGCCCAAATTCTTCAGCTCAGAAGATAATTGTTTTACAGAAAGGACACCTCTGTTGAAAGTTTCCACTAAAGGCAATGGGTATGAGTGTTTTTTTTAAAAAATATGTATCTTACTTGATATTGAGCCCCAGAATATATTTTTAATGGCTGAAGTCCTAACTACTTTGAGTGGGGCTCATCCCTGTGCTTCTACCGGTATATCATAAATAACCTAAACATTAGAGAAATAAATGCGAAGTATACCACTTTAAGTTTGTGAAGGAAAATGAGTTATAAATTACTGATAGATACACAAGCATTGCTGACATTCTCTTATGACATTATATCAAAAAACAGTTATAACAGAACCCTATAGCTTATCAAATAATGGGGAGTTATGTACTGGTCGTGGATCTACAAGGACATTGATCAACAGTAAAATATGTAATCATTTTTGGAAATATATTTGTACTCTTCCTTCTATCTAGCTAAGATATATAAGTTTCCTTGGAGTTATCCTTGGAAAGCAACTCTTCTTCCTCCTAAAATGTAGGATATTCTGAGATTGGTTAGGAGGATTCCTGACCTAGAAATACTTTATTTAGCCATTTCCTCAAAGATGAGATGGATGATGAGATAGACTGCTGGTTGACTGATAACAATCAATAGGCTCTAAATGGAGCTTTCTGTAGACCAGATGGTTGAGTGTACTCAATCTAACTTGCAATTCTAGGAAATATTAGAGCATAATGATTTTCAGTTTATTTTGATATGCATCATTTTCTTTTTATGATGGCTTTTAATATGTTTGTACACTGCTCAGAATCACTGTGAATTGGATGGCCATCCATGGTGAATAAATAAATAAAATAACTGATTACTCAAAGCTTAGTAATGAGGTAGTGAGAGACCATTTCCCTGAAACCCCAGAAGTGGAGAATATTTTGATTGTAAGTGCTCTAATGCTGAGGTTTCTTCTGTAATGGAAAAAGTCAGCACTGTTACTTATTGCAAAAGTATAAATAGTGCATTAAGTTGTATTTCTCAGGTTTAAAGAAGTATCATGTTCAAAACCAGATATATTCTAAAAAGATTAGTATCTTTAATTTCTGCTGTTCTTCAGTAGCCTTAGGTCCCAATGGGACAAATTTGAGAAGACCAGAGCATAATTTATACTGATAGCTGTCTCCATGGTGTTTTGTAGGTTAAGGTGTACAGATGTTCACAATACAGATTTCATCACAGATGATGACTCTTGGGAAAACAGTTCTGCCGAATTTGAGCAGAGGTCTCAGCCAGGAAGTGAAATGACCAGCTTGTCAAGATCTGCTTCGTGCTCAGAAAAATGTGAAATATTGGACAATTTTCATGTCAAATTCAATTTATCCAAGATGAGGTAATATTTTGAGATTTTTTTTCCCTTTTCAACAAATGATTAAAGTAACACTCCTTTGCTAGAACTTGCTATTGATTCAAGCAGAACAGTCCAATGAGATAATATTACAATACTGAAATATAATCTCCTTTACCTCCCTACAAGGTACTTTATGTGAAGGGATGTCCTTTTTATGCTGTTAAAGTTTAAGTAGGCTTTGGTTGCTGGAAGGTTATTGTTTTTATTTCTGTTTAAGTGTTTTTAATTATGCTTTGACTTGTGTTCTCAGTTACTTTAGTTTTATAGAGAAAGATGTGCGATAAAGTAAACAAAGAAATAATCCTAGCTATAAATTTAGAAATAAGCCTTACAGAGTTTAATTGTGTTTTTTTCTTCTCAGCTCTGTTTAGGCCCTTAGCTGAAAGCATGATCTGCTTAAGGAATCATTTTAATCTATGGAATCAGTAAAGTAAAAAAACCTCTTTACATACTATCCAACTGGTGACTAGTGGGAAAAAGAGATAGATCTAGTGCAGGGGTCCCCAAATTTGGCAGCTTTAAGACTTGTGGACTTCAACTCCCAGAATTCTCCAGCCAGCAAAGTTAAGGCACCAACATATTTCATGTTATGTTGGAAACTATTCAGAGGTACTTTTTACTGACTTTTTAAAAACTTGGAACAGAAAGATGTAGCCTAATTAAATAGATGAAAGGAAACAAAATAGATTTATATTTTATTTCCAACTAAGTCCCAGTACAGTTTAAAACATGTTTGCCCTTGAAAAGCATTGGAAATAAAGTAACTGCACTTTATTTTTTTTCCTATAATCTACTGCAAAACATCACTACTAATCTGTGTATTCCAGATGATTTAGTCGATGCAGAATGCAAACAGATGTGGTTTTATTGTATGATTTCTTACATATATTCATGTGAAGAAGCCTGTCTTATCATCAGTCAATTCTCGCTCTTATTTAGCAATCTACTTCTCGAGTGTTTAGAGCAGTTCCCCAATTCATAAAAGCAGACACTTAATTCCATTTCCCACAGATATTTTGTGACAAGTCTGCATTATCTTTCATTGTGCACCAGTCTTTAAAAAAGATGTAGAGACTTTGGAAAGAGTGCAGCAAAGAGCACCAAAGATAATTAGAGGGCTGGTGGCTAAAATGTATGAAGAATGTATTCAGGAATTGGGTATGTCTAGTGTAGTGAGAAGAAGGACAAGGGGTGGCATGATAGCAGTGTTCCAATATGTGAAGGGCTGAAACAAAGAAGAGAGGGTCCACTTATTTTCAAAAGCACCAGAAGGCAAGCCTAGAAAGAAGGCAAAATTTCCTAACAATGAGAACAATTAACCAATGGAACGGCTTGCCTTCAGAGGTTGGGGGTGATCCATCACTGGAGGCTTTTAAGAAAAGACTGGACAGTCACCTTTCTGAAATGGTATAGGTGTCCTGCTTGAGCAGGGGTTGGACAAGAAGACCTCTAAGGTCCCTTTCATCTCTGATATTTCCTATTATGTTTTAATAATTCAATCAGTCAATGATCATTTTATTTCTTAAAATAAATTACCCACTTAACCCACACATACCCCAAATGCCCATATATGCACATATCATTTACCTACATTTACCCATAATATTAAAGACAACAAAATACCATATAGTTTAATGAAAGGTTTTATTTCAGCAAAAATATAGCAAATGGCAACATATATTTCTTGCAGATCATTAATTGTTTTGGTTCATTGCCTAATGCAGCCATGCATCTAGGTTAGGGATGTGGATATCATTAAACATCCTGTGAGCTTATCTGTCATCCTAGTTCATAATATATTAAAGTGCTCTTAGGCAGAAGGGCACAACTACAGTTGTGTAAACGTGGCACTGTTTTATGAAAAAAGCCTCAGCGAGGCGTGGCAATCTGTTCAGAAATTCACACTTCACATGGTAGACTCGTTGAAACAACCCATCCATATTTATACTCTGAGACAATAAAGGAATAAAAGAAGAATGCATTATTGTTGGTACTGATGTACTGACTAGTTGGAGCCAGAAAACACAGCGGCAAATATTCTCTGTTGTTAATTACTGTCACATACAACAGCTCAGCTGGCAGCAAGAAGATAGATATAAATTCCTAGAATAAGTATGAAATCATGCCTATTATTTTTCTTCTGCACTCTTCCTTCCTTCCTGACCTTCCCTGTTCTATTTTAATTATGAATATAGGAATACATTAAAAGCTGCCCAGCTTTTCTTTGTTCTGTTTCATTGCTGTGTAAGCACAGCCCAATATAATTGCCCTGGTTATGCAGAACAGTTGGCAGCTAGTCCTGCATTGTATCCCTGGTGCTGCGGCAGACACACACTCTTGATAAATTGTTCCCCAAAATACTTTCATGAAGCCCTGTTGAATAAACATGCTGGAGTTTCTAGACGCTGAGGTGGCCTAAATCTGCATAGTTACAGTGAAATAGCTGTGCTATGTGTGATGCAGATCTGACAAAAACAAAACAAAACTCACCTTCATTTTTTGGGGCCAGCCATCAACATGATAGCCAAAAAATAACTGAAAACAAAATACGTCCCACAGGACAAAGGTAAAACTTCAATACAATGAATTCTAGGGTAGATATTTGGATGGCAATTGTTTATAAGTCCAGTCTTCATTATAGCTAATTCAACTCATCAGAGCATTTATCTAATATGTTAAAGGATTGCTAGTCAGTGAGAAGAATACCCTTAGGTGTTACAGTTGATAAGCAAGTTCCTATCTCCTGATTACATAGTTGAGTTTATTATTTTAAGCATGTGCTTTTCTGGACATCTAAATGAACAGTTTAATGTTTCCTGGTTGTTATTGCTATTATGGACAGTCTCTTTCTAGGCATATTTTAAATTTAAATCTTAATTCCAAAGGTTAATGCTTATCTTTCGCCTATGACTTTGTTGATTGACAATGGAAATAAAGAGACTTGACTTGTAACACACATAATTACGTTTGTAAAATAAGTGCCCTCAATGTGTAAATTATAATTACAGTCGTGCATTCCTTTTTTCATAAAAACTATGCACATGGCTTCCTATTCTTCCAGAATGTTTTTTGAATTCTCCCATCAAGTTCATAGCCCTGAATTCCTGGTAATCTGTCATTGAACTATTAACATTTTGCTTCCGAGGCAGACAACGTTGTGTAGAGGCATTGTCAACTGCTAAAACAAGACATGTCAGATATAATATATGTATTACATGTAGAATAGCCATTTTTTTTTCAATCTTTCTCATGATTAGTAAAAAGGACAAAATGTAGACTTCATTGTGTAGTCCAGGGGTCTCCAACCTTTGCAATTTTAGCACTGCTGGCTGGGGAATTCTGGGAGTTGAAGTCCATCAAGCTTAAAATTACAAAGGTTGGTGACCCCTGATAGTCTGCTGCTGTTACCTTTATGTACCCATACAGGAAAACATGAGTCATTTAGTTAATTAGCAATTAGATCAAGTGTCTCTAAGTGGCTTGCTTGGAGTTTTAAGGGGCTTCTTCCATAATGAGATGGACAGAGCTTGCCTATTTGCAAACACTTATTAATGTATGTTACGACCAACCAGGCAACAGAAAATAGTGATGCTGAAAGAAAAGTAACTTGCACAGAAAATTAATCCTATGATAGAAGTGGAGTCAAGTTAAAAGAACACAAAGACATTTTTAGAATTAACAGTTTTGTGCTCCCAATGTCTGCGTCACAGAAACAAAACTGATAAATGCAGAGCCCAGTAACTTGGTCCAAAATATTGTCAAGATAAATTAAACGTGTTTTGAGCTTCCAGTGATTTATTACTTGTTTGCCACTACAAAAGCAAAACAAAATACTTTTTTTCTCATAAAACTGATATTCAGACAATCACACCCACAAAGGCAAAACGCTCATTCACCTCACTCATCCATCTCTCTCTTTCTCTCCAGAAACTTGAGCAAAACTCACATTGCACATAAATCCAGGCGAAATATATATTGCATCAGACAGCTCTCCAAAATTCAGGGGAAATATAGCAAAAAGGTAGACAACTCAGAATCATGTCCTACCCCAAGAAAACTAATGCACCCATAAAATCCAAGCAAAACACCCAATATTCACATATTCAGAAAAAAGAACTGCATATAATCCCCCTCCTTTCTGTGGGCAAAATCTTCAGTATACCAAAATAGAGCATCAATTTAAAGCAACAAAATCATCATGGAAAAACGAAAGCCAAACACCACTTTTGCTTTATGGTCCACTGATTTTTCTAGTACAAAAAGTTTCCTGCTGAGGTTGTTTTTACCCCTAATAATTTCATTATTATTTTTTTTCTTCCTGGAATTTTCCTAAAAATGAAGTATCTGCTCCCCCCCTCCCCCATACCTCCCAATTAACAAAGTATGGATGCATTAATTTCAACAGAAATTAGCCTACTGGCTTGTCATCTGAACCTGATGTTATGGGCTGAGAAAGAGTGACTGGTCCAAAGTCACCCAGCTGGCTTTATACCACTTAGGTGTAAAGTGGGATTAGAACTCACTGTCATCTGGTTTCTAGCCTGGTGCTTTAACTACTGGATCAACTGTCATTTTCATTTTGTAATCTTTAATGAATTTGGTTGTTTGGAAAGGGAAATGATTCTGAGGTATCACATTGATCAGAGAAATGCCTGGGCTGAGCAGCACGTTCATTGGTACCTATCTCTTTGGGAGCTCCATGCAAGTTATTGCAGAATGAGAACAAGAGGTATTTTTTATTGATGTCCACAGTAACTCAATTTTGTCTCCAGGAAGTTAGAAATGTGAAAGGATTATTTTTAGAAGTTTGAAGAGTTGCAACCAATTATGTTAGATAGTTCTGCATTTAATTGACTGACTCAGCGCATAGAACTTTCTTATATATTTATAGCATAAAACAATTTAAAAACTCATCTGTAGAAATTCTGTAATCTTTGTCTATTCACTCACATATTCTAAGGTTCTCAAACACAGTCCTTGATGACTTCATGACATATGTTATTTCCTGGCGTTCTTTGTGAAATCTTTCCTCTTATTTTACAGATGCTGCTTAAAACTCCTAAAGGTTTCATGCCTTTTTATCTTTGTAGTTATATGCTCTGTGAGTATTCAATTTTGAGAGTGATATCTATCCAAAAGCTAAAACTGATAGTATAAGCAAGACCTACAAAATAGCATGGTGGGATGTTTTTTCAATAATTCCTGAGCTTGGCTCCAATTTTGAGGAGATCATTGGTAAGGTGCTTTTCAGATTTTGTCTCTTCCTATTTCAATATGGAATAATGAAAGAAATGTTACTGAACACAAATAGCAATAAAGAAATATTGGTCATAATCTTATTTGTTGTTTTTTCTTTAATACTGGTAATATTCCCCTGAACATTCTATTTGAATATAATTTAAAAATAAAAGAATAAAAGCATAATAGAGAAGAAAACTATGTTTCTGTTCTATTGTAAACTCTGTATTCTCCCCATGCCATTTTGTAACACTAAGAATACAACAAAGAGTATAATTTTAAGGCACTACCAGTGCACTTTTCATGGAAAGGATAGGAAAAGTAGCAGTGGCTGGGACAGCAATGAAGTAGAGCAGGGACCCCCCCCCCCCACTACCCTGGTCTGTGGCCTAGTGCCGGTCTGCAGCCCATTCAGAACTGGGCCTTGGAAGAGGGGGGCATTTTAGGGAACCAGAATTAGAAACCATTTGTTCTTTGTAGTTATTTCACCAATGGAAACAACTTTAGGGAGACTTTATTTAATAACTTATTAACTGAAATACAATTATTGGCTGTATCTCCAGGTTTTGTTTAGCATTCATCCTGAAAACAGAACATCGTGGCAGATGCTGGCTGTTTCACCTGTGGACATTTATAGTATCCTTTACCTGTTACTTTTTTGGAAAACACAATAGCAGAATAGTATAGACCCAAATTGCTGACAATAGGCCAATTCAAAAACTTGCTTGATATTTAATGGCTTTTATTTTGTTTGTTGAATTAAATATTGACAATGATTTCTTTCTTTAGAGATCCTGATAGTGAGTACTTTGTTGGTTTTAAAACCAATAATTAATATATTTGCAAAACTGTTTTCTAAGATCATGACCCAAGTGGTATTAAAGATCTGATTTCATGTCTCCTTTAACTTCCTCCCTGAAATGTTTATTTCAGAAAATAACCATCACCTTTGGATGAAAGCAAATGTTCAGTTTTAAATTAAAATGTAAGTGGTGCTTTATATACAGCCATGATGCATGGAATGTAGGATGTCCATTGTGGACTACTCTGTGGCATTTATAACCTGTTCTCTTCCAAATGCATTTTAGGATTTCAAATACCATTATTTGTATCAGAACATTGGCTTGGGATGCTATATCTGGGAGGCAACAGATTGAGAAGTGCTTTCAGAGAAGTACAATAACTAGTGATCCATGTTAAGCAACAGAGGGTCAGATGCTATAAAGAACTCCATTCTGTTGACCTGTGATGGATGCTTTTTCAGTATTTATTGATTTGGCTTTGTAGCTTGGGTTGTGAATTTCAGAAGAAATTCCAAATGGTGTGAATTCCAGAAAAAAGTTCAGCATAGCAATAAGAACAACACTTGGATGGAGTGCATAGAACAGGACTGCCATTACAAAGCAGTGAGAGAGGTTAGGTAAAGTGAAATTATAAATGCAGTATCTTGAAGGTTGGGTGAGAACATGGAATAGAATTGGCAATACATGATGCTATATCTCTGCAATGAACTTGTGTAAAGGATGCTGCATTGCATATCTTTGGTTTAAGTTGACAGAATATGTTTCACAGGGTACTTTATATAAATTGTCCCTCTTTCATCTTGTTTTTCCCACACTGATTGGTAATGGTAGCCTGTTGTGGTATTCAATTGCTAAAGGCCTACTGTGCTTCTAACAGTGCAAGAATCTGATCGTTTTAAACATCCTTGTTTGTAATAAAATGGGTTTCCTTCTTTCCTCCTTCTTTTTCCTAAAAGATTGACTTTTAGGCTGGCCTCTTTCCCTAATCCAGTGAATCTCTCTAAACTCAAGGATGTTCACTCTTTTTCCAAGACAAAATGTTTGTGTGTCATCTTGATGGGATTTTAGAAGCACTAAGGAATTTATTTTCCCTGGCCCTGGATGGTTGGTTGGGAAAATCAAGAAAGCAGAGAGTGTGAATGTTGTGCATGAACTACATGTGAAGGTTATCCCAGAGATCGTGCTGATAGATATTTGCTGAACTCCTCTCCTCTCTCCCCTCCCCCTCCCTTCCCAAGTTCTGTGTCAAGTTGATAAAATATTTTAAGAGTGATGGACCTGACAGCTTCAAATGATCTTGTTTTCTCTTCTTCTTTACCCCCTTTTTTTTGCCTTGCTTGGCTATTTCTCTAATGCACAATTGGTGTCCTGCTAAGATGGATTGGCTGTTATTGTTAGATATTAAACCAGAGAAGTTATAATCTTTCTAATATCATCAACCCCCTTCACCATGCTGCAACTAGTAGGAAGTTTTCATGTCTATTAAGATTTGCTCTTCAACTTTATTGATGTGTTTGCTCACACTGGCAAGAGTCAAATTAAATAGTTTTAGTGTAACATTCCAAAACTGTAAAGTTGCTGTTCCTTTTCCTTGGTGATTTATTGACTTAAAAGATCAAAAGCTTGACAATGGAAAGCATTTGTACAGACAGTCTTTTGTTCTAGACCAGGAGCTTTTGCTAGGCATATTATTTGAAGAGAATTTTCAGATGTCTATATCTAAGGAGTTGGACAGTTCTTAATATAACTTGGGACAATTCCATTTTTGTGTTGTGATGGAAGATAGGGAAAAAAACATGGAGATCATGAAAACAGTTTGAGTTACACTGGGTGCTTCCTAGAGCAGGAATGCCAATTATATCTAACACAAAGTCCAAGGAACACGAGCAAGGTATCTATGAAGCTATGGGAAAGGGAGGAATCAATTCCTTTAAGTGCCTATTTAGCAAATTTAAAGAAAAGGAATAGAGATGATATAATAGCATTATTCCAGTATTTGAGGGGCTGCCACAAAGAAGAAGGGATCAACTTATTTTCCAAAGCACTAGAAAGCAGGACAATAAACAATGAGTAGAAACTAATCAAGGAGAGAAGCAAGCTGGAATTAAGGAGAAGCTTCCTAAATGAGGGCAATTAACCAATGGAATAGCTTTCCTTCAGAGGTTTGGGTGCTTTGTCACTGGAGCTTTGTAAGAAGAGACTGGACAGTTACTTGTCTGAAATGGTTTAGATGGACTAGAAGACCTCCAAGATCTATTCCAGCTCTATTCTGACTTAAACGTGGCCTCTTGTAAGGCCTCTATACAGTAGAATCAAGATTCTTATCAAGCCAAACTATGTTAAGTATCTGGAAAGTTTCTGTGTTTGAACTAAGAAGGCTGACAAAAACATTAAGATGGTAGCTGATCTCTGTATTTTATGTAAAATACCGTTACAGGATACTTGACCAGTTAAAATTATCTCTGACAACATTCCAGAAATATGAAGGATGAGTATCTGAGAAATATCTCTGGGAAATTACCTTCATTCCCCTCCACATCTTTAATTGGATAATTGTTTAATTACTTTAATTATTTATGGTTACCAAACAAACTAGTTTTCATAGATTTAAAATTATCACCAGGTATTACAAGCTTTGGATAAGTGGATTAAAAGTCTTTTACCCCAATGAAAGAAACAACTTGGATTGTTTTAAATTACTTTCTCTACTTTGTCATTCATTACTAGACTTTCATTCATGCTGTGTTCCTAATAACTTCAGCTGTATGCAGAATTATAATGTGTAATACAGACAAACTGAGGACAAAGAGCTGAAACAATCAAATTGTCATTTTACAGATTCTATCAGAAAAACCTGCCCTTTATTTTTCCACTTATGGAAGACTAGTGATAAATATTTTATTATTACTGAATATGCATCCTATAGATAAATTGATTATTATGATAACAATGTCAGTCTACTTACCAAAGAATCTCAGTGAAAAACATACCCATATAAAAACCATATAAAAACATACCCATCTCTATAAATGCAGAATCAACCTATACAAAAGTCCTTTTTGCTTGTAGGAAAATGAAGATGTAGAATTATGTCTGCTCTTCCATTAAACTAATATCCAGGTAAAAATGGAATCTATGGACATTTATACTTAAATACACAAATTTCTGTGGAGGGAAATATAGTGAAGAAATCCTTTTATAGAATTGTATTGCAGATACATTGAGAGAAGTACAGCCTTTAATGACATTATTCAATTGAACTGAGCATTTATACCCATAAACGTTATGACTAGCCTTTTAAATAACTACAATTTGGGAGACATTCCACTCCATCTCACCTCTGCTAATGTTTAGTTTAATAACTGAAGGTTAAAAAACACTGGCTAAATTGCATGGAATCACAGATAAAAACCTGGATGAGGCTTTCCAATGAACATGGGAAACCTGAAGGGAGAGAAAATCATGTATAATTCTCCCTTCTTATACTCCTTTTCTTCATCCATTGAAGGGCTAAAAAGCTTTCAAATATCTCAGCATTGCTGTAAAAGTCTACAGAAAAGTCTACAGAAAAATACAAATTGCAAAAGCACAATCCCGTTAGAGTATCAGTCTTCATACTATGAAGCAGTAATTTTGAAAACATAATTATAATTCAGCATGAACAAGAAATATCTCAGTGAGCACTTTCACACATAAGCATCACATCTGGTGATCTTTAAAGACTTCACATGGTGAAGTTTTGAAAGTTGCCAAGAACTTCCTCATTTGGATAACTCTTTTGAGGGTTGCTTCAACGCTAGAAAATCTTCTCTCACATATTTTGACTCAGTAGCCAATGCAAATTGTTTGCATTGTGTAGATTTGGCAGGTCAAACGTTTACTTAAGGAGTGAATTATAACCTAATGATTATGCCACATCCTGGTGTGCAACATTATGTACTCAGAGAGAGAAGGGAATTTCCATAGTACCACGTGTTTCCCCAAAAATAAGACCTATTCAAAAAATAAGCCCTAAACTGATTTTAAGCATGTGCCTATCTATCTATCTATCTATCTATCTATCTATCTATCTATCTATCTATCTATCTATCTATCTATCTATCTATCT
>JANHFP010005378.1:44214-54609 GCA_032468135.1 Calamaria suluensis | reverse complement strand
AGGGTTTTTGTGGCTCCCGGTGTTTTCTTTTCTGTGGGAAACGGGTCCAAATGGCTCTTTGAGTGTTTAAGTTTGCCGACCCTTGACCTAGTCTATCCTTCTCCAGCCTGAAGTCCTTTAGATCAGGGGTGTCCAACCTTGGCAACTTTAAGACTTGTGGACTTCAACTCCCAGAGTTACTAAGCCGGCTTTGCTGGCTGAGGAACTCTGGGAGTTGAAGTCTACAAGTCTTAAAGTTGCCAAGTTGGAGACTCTTGCTTTAGATACATTCCATTTGCCTCATTGCATTGGAGTTTTGGCAGTTGTGGTCCCGAGATACCGGGAAGAGCCTGAGTTACAAAAAGCTAATCTGAATTGTTTCACACTTCTGGGAGACCTGAGACCAGTCACACTTTCTCATCCCTAAGAAAGAGGCAAACCACTTCAGAAATCTTGCCAAGAAAGCTGCAGAGGCTAATTGATGTCTTTGCCAGGAATAAAATGATTTCCCCCTCTCCATCATCATTTCATAATTTACTTGTTTTATTCTTTTATTTATTTATTATTCTTAGTTTATTTGAAAAACATTTCATGGCAGGAAAAAAAAATAATTTTTTTAAAGTTATATCCTGAGAAATAGGAAGGCATGTATTTCTTTAATTGATATGCCAAGAAATACCGGGAATTGTTCTGCTGTTCTTCATTTTTTTTTAAACTAAACCATTACAAAGCAAGAAAAAGAAATATATTTCACTGAATAGTTCCAATGTCTTCCCCTACTATCAGCTTCTTTTTTGAATTCTTTAGGGAGAGGAAAGGGACACAGTAGCTCAGTGGATAAGACAGCTGAGCTTGTCGATCGGAAGGTCGGCAGTTCAGCGGTTTGAATCCCTAGTGCCGTGTAATGGGGTAAGCTCCCGTTACGTGTCCCAGCTTCTGCAAACCTAGCATTTTCGAAAGCACGTAAAAATACAAGTAGAAAAAATAGGGACCACATTTGGTGGGAAGGTAACAGTGTTCTGTGCGCCTTTGGCATTTAGTCATGCCAGCCACATGACCACGGAGACATCTTTGGACAGCACTGGCTCTTCGGCTGTGAAACGGAGATGAGCACCTCCCCCTAGAGTTGGAAACGACTAGCACATATGTGTGAGGGAAACCTTTACCTTTAGGTAGAGGAAGATTCTAGAAAAGGACTGGGTTTTTTTCCCCTCTTGAATATATGTAACAAGAATGTCTTCAAACTTTCCTTTCCCACAGTTTCTATGAAATAGGTGAAATAAAGCTCTGTCTTTCCCTTAAGCCCTCTTACAGGCTCAAAGAATTTGGAAGAAAAAGAGAGAAAGTGAAAAGTTGCAGAAAAATTCCTCTTTACCCTTTTATGAATTGAAGCTTTTGAAGATCCTTAGGAGCCCATTTAGTCCCTGGTGTTCTTCTGGCTCTTAATTGTGAACATCCAAATTTAAGCATAATTAATTTGGTGGTAAATTATGGCCAAGATCTCCAAGGGATTCTTGAGAATTTCTAAATCACTGAGGCATCAGTGTTATAATCATGTCTACATTTGAGTAGCTTCATGTGTTGCCTTTTTAGCACAATCACACTCCCCAAGCAGTCATTCTAATGTGTATATTTTGCCATTTCAATTAGCTCTATAATGTTAACCTTTAACAATATTTTTTAAAACAAAAAAGGGGTGGTAATACCTAAAAGCATTAATAACGTGGAAAAAATTGGCATACCGGTGGTAGGTTAAACAGGGGAATATGTCCAGAAAAATAATGTAATTTATAACTGTTGGAGGGAAATGAAATAGAAAAAAAGCAAGACACAGGGAAGGAAGTAGGCACAGAGTAAAATTCTTAAATCATCATAATCATGTTCCGCATTAGCAATGTGCAGTTAAGTAACTTTGTGCAGAAGGAATTTTAATAATTTGATCACTTGGAAGCTATGTCTTTTGCTGGATATAATTGCTTTTCTCCACATGCACATTTCCTTTATGAACAAGTTTCTGATTAATCTGATCCTTTTTTCCCCTTGAACATTATTTTAATAAAGTAAAATCTTTCACCACTTATGGGAAACCCTTTCGGACTGAAGGGATAACATACAGAACATTATACTTAAGAGGTCAGGGTCTAGGGGCCCCTTCCTAATGATCTGAAGCTGCTTATCCTTAGGAACACTCAGTTGGGTGATCAGCAAGGTATCTTCTTTCTCAGGTGATACCTGGAAGAAGTTCATAATCTCTCCACTATAAATCATGTTGGAAACTATTAATTGGCATGTCCTTTTATTTGAAGCTTCATTAAATTCATTTTATTAAGGTTTTGAAGATGAGCACACTAAGTTTAAGTGAAATCCTAAAGAGGTCAAACTTTCAACAAATGCCCTTTGGATGTACCTTTAGGAATTAAGTTATGCCCCATTTCTATGACCATACAGGGATAAAGAACAACAACAAAAATTAGCTGGAAATTTTTTTTTAGCTCAACAAACAAAACTTTGTTGAACAGTTCATGTTTCTGAACTATTTGTGGAGGCAAGACTAGAACAATCATTCTCTTTTTCGCATTCCAAAAATGCAATTAAATTAAACCCTGTATATTTAAGAGGGATGAAACTGTAATTCAACAAGAATTGGAAAGCGTTTATGTATCAGTGCATGCCTTTGTTATTTGAGGTGCTTTTAAAGCATATGTTTATGGTTGTTCATATGTTCATGGCTTATATTTCATAAAGAAGGAATAAACACAAAAATACTTATTTTTCATTGAATCACATGAAACAGAGAGACTGAGAAACTTTGTAAACTATTACCACTTTGGCTCAAGCAATCACCATAGACAATGTAGGATTCTGAAAAGTGTTATCCAAGAGGAATGGATCACCTTGCTCGCACTGGAGGCACTCAGGTAGAAAGCCCTACTTTTCTGCTAAACACATTTCATCCCTCTTAAATTTTACAAGATTTCCTTAAAAATCTCTGCTATAAGTCATAGACAGATATGTATTTTGCTGCCGGTTTTTCTTACCCAAGGTAAAACATCCAGTGATCTTAGGGAAGATGTAATGAACTTTTACCACAGGTTTTTACTCATTAAATGATTTTCAGTCAGGGGAGAAACTACACATATTTAACAGGAAAGATCTCTGTATTGCTTAATAAATACCGTATTGAGGCAAAAGTTACCTAAACTGCCAAAGAATAGGAAATGGCTTGGCTTACTTCCACACCAGTCTGATTTTGTGACATTTCCCAGGGGTTTCCCTTCAAAGCAGAGGCCTTTCTTCTTTATTTTGTTTGGGCATTTGTTTTGAAAGAAAGTAAGGCTAAGGGGACTAAGTCCTCTGCCTTTAAAGTAGAGTCTTAGACATGGGATTGACTCATTCTGCAAGAGTAGTTCTCCAAGGGCAGCCCTCAGAGCAGCATACAAACCCGGAGGTGGGTTGAGGACCGCTTCAAAGTGAATTTCCATTTGCAGTCAGCACAGTTGAACTCCCAAAGCTTATGTCCAGGTGGAATCCATCAGAGTTCCTCAGATTTATAGGTAAAAGTACTGTTAACTGTAGCTTGTTTTTGTGAGATCTTTTTTTTTAAAAAAATAAGGTTTTTAAATACCCTTTTAGAAGTACATAGAAAATGCAGTGTTCTTATGGTGCAAAGTTCCCATTTCAGATTCTGAAACTTTTTGCATTTGAACAAGCATTAATCAAACTCATTTGAAATAATGTGGGTTTTTTTTGGGGGGTGGCTTACAATGTTGGGGTTCTCCCCTTACTCTCCCCCATATGACCTGAATAGTAGGTTTGTAGCAAAAGCTTGTATCTTATTATTAGAATTTATAGTTGCTTTTTACTTCTGGGGCATTTAGATTTCCTCAGCCTTCCTTCTTACCAAAGAAGGAGCAATAGGCTAGCTCATGCTCTCCTATTATTCCCAGTTGCAAGACCTGGCTAAGGGATTCAGGCATTTTCATCTCTGGGTTACTTGTTATATAAACTAGGAACTTTGGAATGAGAGTCAGAAGTCCGGGTTTTGCCCTGGCTTACTTTAAGTGGAACTAATGTTCTTGGTTTTGATGGAGCAGTGAACCATGCCCAGGACTGGCTAGGTTTGATAGTTATTCTTACTGACAAGTGAATGCTATGATTCTTTGAATGCTATGACTCTTTGATAAGCTAGAATTTTAATGTACTCTTCCAAGCAAATACAAGTAGTCAGACGTGAGCTAACATCAAGTGTCATATCTAATCATATGCTTTCTTTTCATAGCTCTTGTAACTTTTGTTTTTTTTTACTGCCAACTGACGTGATAGAAAAAGTATTAATTAAAGTTATCCAATTTTGGAGAAAAGCCTAAAGTATTATGTCAAAACTAGAGTACATTTACATCTTAGTAATGTGACAATTTGAAAGTGTTTTTATTAATGAAGTCTCAACACATATTACGTGTACTTTGAAATAAAAAAAGAGTTCTTGCATAATTAAATGACGTGGCCTTCTGTTGAACTCCAGAAATGTTAATGGATCTACAGTATATTGTATTTAGGAACAGACCGGATAAAATAGACCTCCACCATCACTTGTCTCTAATTTCAACTTTCTGCATAGGTTAACAATTAATAACTACTGCTGTATATTTCCCATGTTGGGTTGAGATGAGAATCTGTTCATATCTGTATGCTATAAATACTAAAGGAGGCATTTTTTAAAAAAAAAATATTATGCACAGTTCATCCATCCCAGATCCAAAGTTTTTACAGCTTTCTGGATGGTGGAAGAGAAGAGAAGGTTGCATCTTATTTTGGGGGAAAGTGACTTTCTGGTTTCATCTACTCAGCTTGGAATTAGGAAAAATCTTGTTCTTTGTCTTCCAACTGGGGCAGATGGTTAGAAAGTTACTAATACATACTTAAAATCTTACACTAATTACAAAGTTGGCGAGAAATGAACTATTCAGTAATTTTAATTAATAATTTTGCACACTAAGAGCACTTTTGTTTCTTTATGGGCATCAGTTACATAAAAACATTTGTATTTTTTAAAACTCCTTTTAACATACGGTATCAACAAGAGAAACATTAGAAATAGTTTACAAATTCAGATACTAGAATCAGGTAAGATTAAAAGCCCTCAATCTTAGCTGCTCATTCCTACCAAGTGGGGCCTCTTCTCACCACTTTTCTCAATGTTCTTCCCAACACTGGCAAATGTATGTGTCATAGCACAAACTTCTGCCTTTGCCTTCTACTTGTGATCATTCATCAAGGCAGGAATTTTAGCAACATTCTCAACTTGATGTATTTATGTATTTAGATGCATAAGTGATACTTCATAGGCTTGATTCTTAATCCTACTAATAATCATTGAATTGCTCAAAATAATTGTATTAAATTGCTCAAAATTATTCCCTCAACACTGTCAAACTAGTTACTAAGTCTGCATTACTATTAATTTCCCATCGTTCCCACCACCCATCTCCTCCCACTTATGACTGAATGACTGTAACCTTCTTGCTGGTATCCTTAAGATGTATATTGACTGCTTCATAATGTAATTTGATTGCTTATTTGTTCCCTATGACTATCATTAAGTGTTGAACCTTATGATTCTTGACGGATGTATCTTTTATTTTATGTACACTGAGAGCCTATGCACCAAAACAAATTCCTCGTGTGTCCAATCACACTTGGCCAATAAAAAATTCTATTCTATTTCTATTCTATTCTGAAATCCCCGTAGAAAAAATGAAAACTACCTTAATGGACTAGAATTTGTAGGCACTAATATTCATATTTTATCCAGTTCTATACTCAGCTTTTCTGCTTAGCTGACAAGAGAAGACAAACGGTGCTACCACCTGCTGAGATAGAAGTACATTAATTACTAGCTTACTGGTGCAAAATTATAGGCAAATATATAGCTCCTTCAGTCTTGTTAGCCACTTGCTTCCAAATTATTTTTTTGCCACTGGCTTCGACCTGTAGCAACAGGAAATAATTCCACCATTGTAAAGGAACTCATTTTGGAAAGCCAGCAAATAGTTCAAACAGGGTAGACAAGGTGTGCCTTAAGTTACTTAGAAAGATTATGTGTCATGAAATTGGAAGGGGAGTTGGTAATAGCAGGTCTGACAAAGTAACCTTCATTATTCAATAGGTTTTTCTTCTCCAAACCTTTGTAACAAAAGATTTAACTTTTCTCATCAAGAAACAGGGTTTGCCTTTTAGGCTCATTCCAGACTCTTAATACAGGGAGGTCCTCGACTTACAACAGTTCATTGCTGAATCCTCCCTGCTGCTTCAGCCAAATAAACCAGTCATGGTTTACAAAATTACAAACATTATTTAGTGAGTTCAACAGTGGAGCTTTCGTTATCCAACATAGACAATAACAGTGCTAACCCTCCACCCCCCAATCCATCTACTTAAATGTTCCAGTCGGGGGGCGCCTCCTTCTCCAATCCACGATCCTCCGTCGTCAGCCAACTCCTACTGACATCATCACCTCGCGTCCGCCTCCCGCCACAGCTCGTTTGTGCAGCTTCGCACCGGAACCTCCTCCACCACACCTCGTGACCCCAACCCACTCCCCTCTTTCTTGGAGCGACTGTCAAGTGGAATGAATCTCGACATTCATTTAGTGACCATTTGAAGTTACACTGGCACGGAAAAAAGTGACATGATTTTTTTACGACCGTTGCTGAATCTCCATGCTCATGTGATCAAAATTTGGATGCTTGGCCACTGACTTATCTTTATGATGGTTGCAGTGTCCCAGAATCATGTGATCACCTTTTGTGACCGTCTGACAAGCCAAGGCAATTGGAAGGCCAGATTCAGCTCACAGCTTATTGTTATGAACCTAACAACTGCAATGATTCACATCTATGGCCAGAAAGGTTGTAAAATGGGGCAAAGTTCACTTTAGAAATGCCTTTCCTAGCAACAACAAAATTGAGGCTCCATTGTGGTCGTAGGTCAAGGACTACCTGTATAGCCAATCTATGGATGAAATAATAGTGGACAGGTGATTTTTCAGTAGGGGCTTTGATAATGCATACATCTTTTCCAAGGAGTTCCCATACTAGTGACATTTTCTCTGCACGTCAGAAAATAAGATCCTTTCTTGAGTTTGTCATTTTAGAAAACTATACATTTAGAGATGGCAACATCTGAAAAATTTTGCACTGCAGTGGTGTTACTTCTCACAGGTAGTTAATTTAGAACATAGAACAGTAGGGTTAGAAGAATTCTGGAGGTCTTCTAGTCCCCTGCTCAAGAGACCTTGTACTATTCCAGATAAATGGCTGTCCAATCTGTTCCTGAAAACCTCCAGTGATGGAGCACCCACAACTTCTGCAGGGAAGCCATTTCACTTATTAACTGTTCTCTCTAAAAGGAAATTTCTTCTTAATTCTAGGTTGGATCTCTCCTTGAAAGGTTGTCATCCGTTACTTCCTGTCCTTTCCTCAGGTGCTTTGGAGAATAAGTCGACCCGCCTCTTCTCTGTATCAGCCCCTCAAATATTGGAAGATTGCTATCACGGCACCCCTAGTCCTTCTCTTCATTAGACACACCTAATTCCTTCAGTTGTTCATCAGTTTATTTAAAGCAACAAAAATCCTTCTATGAGGAGGAGGAGGATTGGGCTTCTGTTCCTTCCAGCCATCCGAGTCCAAATGTAGCTACTGCTTCCCCTGCTTTCCCAGCCATTTCATCTACTTATTACCTTTCTGCTTCTTTTCTAGCTTTCCTCACAAGTTTTGCCTTTCTCTGTCCATCCTTCCCAGCCCTTCCAATTCAACTTGCATTTTCCTACCCCTTGTCAGCCAGCAGGAGTGCTGATTTACCACCAAGCCTGTCAGTTACTTAGAAGATGAGGGCTGGGCAGCACCAGCAAGTGACAGCTAAGTGACTTAAAAGGCAACCTTCAGCATACCCCAATTATCAAGTAAAAAACCACTTCCAACAGGCACTACAAATACCACATAGAGAAACCTCTGGTCCTGGTGACTGGCCCAGATTGGATCCTACAACATTATCCTGGGACACATATAATTCACTTTCATTCATATGGGGGGAAAATCCTTGGGCTGTTCTGTTCAGTACTAATTTGCACCTTTTAAAAAGAGTTGGATGTTTTCCCAGAATTGCCATCTTTAGTGGTTGATTCCAGGGATCAGACTTTACTTAGTTTAAGGAGTTGTTGATAGGGGTTACTTTTTCCTCTTCAAAACCAAACCTCTGCACAGCCCTAATCAGAAATCTTGTTCACTTAAGTTCAGAGATTTTCTTTCTTTCTTCTTTGGTCCCCTGCTGCAGCCTTTCTTTTAATAATTCTGGAACTAAGAATGTACATTTAAAAAACAAAAACAGGCTGTTAATTGCATAATGATATTTTGATCTGGGAACAGGGTAGCTTTACCATTAGATAACAATCAAATCTTGGGTGATTGAAGCTGAGTAGCTAATTACGGAATCCTAGGTATCAGCAATCAGATGTTTATTTTGCTCCGCTCCTGACTGACTGTCAATTCTTGTTTTGCAGGACGGGTTTCGTTTTTCACATCTGGCTCGGAAAACCTCCATCATGTTGAGAAGGTCCACTGGGGCACTCGCTATGCCATCACCATTTCCTTTACCTGCAATCCTGACCATGGAATCAGGGATCCTGTTTTAACATGACAGGTGGTAGCCAGATGGCTTGGCAAGAGAAAAAAAAACTCTGTATGGGAGAGGGGGAAAAATATCTTTAAAATTAAAATTAAGATATAAATTCCACTAAATTTTATCTAAAGTAGATTGTGTGTGTGCAGTTTTATTTTTACTTTGTTTCCTTCCTGAGTGTTGCAAAAACAGTGCCTTAAGGCCCATACCTCTAAGTTTCCTATAACATTGCTTTTACAAGATGGTAATTAATGGCTTTTGTTTTCCAGTTCTTTTGGGCACTGCACAATAGGCTTGGGAAACAGTATCATTCCATCATGTAATCCAGTGGTTCCCAAACTTTTTCAGTCCACCGCCTCCTTGATGCTACAAACTTATCCTCAGTGGCCCCCACCCCTACCCCCTACTGCTTCTATGGGCATGGCTTGGGAGTGTCCTGTGACTGAGTGGATGTAGCCAACTCAATGTCTCTCAAAGCCACGCCCACATGACCCACCCACCCAAGAACCTGGTAGATAAATAGTGGGTCTAGCAGCCGGAGGCGCCAATCATCACTACTGGTTCTACCAAACCAGCCTGAACTGGGAGAATTTCACCCCTAGCCCACCTTCAGCAGTCCTCTACCACCTCCCTTGCCTCTTAGTGCCACCCTGCTGCCCCCCTTGCCTATTTATCATCCCCCTAAGTTATCCCCCCAGGGGGGCAGTACCACCCACTTTGGGAAACACTGATGTAATCCCTTCAAATATTCCTTTTCTTCATTGGTTCTCAAAATTACAATTTGTGATGTCCCATGAAATATGTTCATGGAATATATTGCAAGGAAGGAGTTTCATTGTGCCTTGTTCCAGACCCCATACAGTTGTTTATATTTTGGAAAATAAAAACCTGGAATACATGTGAGCCAACTGATATATGACTTCAATCATTTGAAATTTTCCACAAGTGTGCCCTACTCTTTTACACAAGAGTATTAAGTTTTTGTTTTATATCCTTATTTCATAATGTTCTTCCTTGGAAGAAGCCATGAGTTATGATGATTGAATTGTCTCTGTAGAAACCAGTTGTATATGACCTCAGCCATGATTTCATATAATCAGTTAAAAGGAGGCTTCTTAGAATAAAATAAAACTACTAAATAATGTGTTTAATAGCGATTCAGTTTCTCGATTTGCCTGGGGAAATGGGTTCATTAGCTTGTTTAATCTTACAATCTTAGATTATAAATATTCAAGTGATTTGCAAATCCACTAAAGTTTGCTTTGGAATAAATTTAGTCTTGGCTGCCTCACTTATCCAGTTGTTGAGTAAGTGTAAAATAATTTCAAAGTCCTTTAAGCAAAATTGGCAGAACTTAAAATGTATTAGAACTGGAAGCAATAGGTTTGATTCATGCAAATTCCACTGCGATTATCAGAATAAATATTTCAGTTGCATTCTCCTACCAAAGGAAAACTTAATAAGAACCTGTTTTGACTATATAGTCAAACTCAAGGCCCACGGGCTGGACTCAGCCAATGGGGTGCTTAGATCTGGCCCTCAGGGTTGCCCTGGAAACAGCAAAGGACCAGCTCGCGGTTCCTCTGCTGCAGAAAACAGGTGTATGTGGCCCTTCCAAGCTCAATTTTTACTGGCAGAGGATTGAGGAGTTTGTCTCAGCCAGAAATGGAACCCATTTTTGCTGGCAGAGCACCAAAGGCGCCCCTGACATGCCCCACACCCCATACCCACCCCAGCACC
>JANHFP010005378.1:15986-26918 GCA_032468135.1 Calamaria suluensis | reverse complement strand
GTATTTTTTGTTGTACGTGTTTTTGGTGTAACTGTATATTTGTTTTGTCTTTTTATTCCTAATAAAAAATTATATTTTAAAAAAAATAAAAAAAATATAATGTTTACCTACATTAAAATAGGCAATACAAATAAAGAGGAGTGGCTTGTGGTCTGAACACATTCCCAATTCTTATTAGCCCTCCAAGGGAAATAGAGCAGATATGTTGTGTAAAATATATTAATGAGCCATGGTGATGCAGTGGTTAGAATGCAGTATTGCAGGAAAACTCTGCCCACTGCCAGGAGTTCAGTCTTGATCATCTCAAGGTTGATTCAGCCTTCTATCATTCCATGGTTGGTAAAATGAGGACTTAGATTATTGGAGACAATATGCTGACATTTGCAAACTACTCACAGAGGGCTATAAAGCACTATGAAGCAGTATATAAGACTAAACACTATTTCCATTGCTAAACTTAGGATCACTTTAATAGATCTAAAGCAACACTTTCCCTTTCTTACAGGAACCCACACACATACTCACTCACTCACATCCTCCAAAGCAATCCTTACACCCTGAAGCCAGGAAAAACTATATTTAAAAAAATATGGCAAAAATTCCTCAACCAAACTATAAATAAATAACCTGACATTACATCCTATCTAAATATTCAGCTGTTAGAGAGGCTGATCAGTGAGACTTATTCTGACATCTGTAACATGTAAAATGTTTGGAATTTTGCTACAGATAAGGCATTCTCATTCTGTCCTTGTATCTGGTTAATACACTTTCAGTCTAGTATAAAGCTGTACAGCCAGATTCCAAGAGAGAGAGCAGGATTCCTGCACCACTAAAAAAAGTATTGGTGCTCTAGTCTAAACTGTTGTAAGTAAACCAGAGTTATATAGAGTACATGATATACATGCTGTATAAATTGAAATATATAAGTATATGGGCCATGGTGGCGCAGTGGTTAGAATGCAGTATTGCAGGTTAATTCTGCTGCTGCCGACTGCCAGTACTTCAGCAGTTCGATTCTCACCAGCTCAAGACCCCTTCCACCCTTCTGAGATTGGTAAAACGAGAACCCAAATTGTTGGGGGAAATATGCTGGCTCTGTAAACTGCTTGGTGAGGGCTGTAAAGCACCATGAAGTGGCATATAATTTTAAGTGCCATTGCTAGTGCTAAATCCTATTTTTCATATGCAGCATGATGACTCAGCGGTCAAGATGCTAGGCTTGTCAGCTAGAGAGCCAATAGCCCAACTTTGTGACTCAAGCATTGCACAAAATGGTGAGCATATTTGCCTAATTCCTGTCCATCTAGCAGTTCAAAAGCATGCAAATGCAAGTAGATAAATAGGTGCCACTTCAGTGGGAAGGTAACAGCACTTGTGATGTCATGCTGGCCACATGACTGTGGCCACATCTTTGGACAGTGCTGGCTTATGAAATGGAGAGGAATGCCGCCACCTATAGTCAGCGATGGCTAGCAGAACAAAATCTACAGGGACTCCTTTCCTTTCCCATTCTATTCATAATTTGCAGGAATTTCAACTTCTTTGCATCTAGCCAATCCACTGCAGTAGGAAGTATGTTCCAAGAGATGGAGATCCTTGTCAAATAACACTTAACAGATCTCATACTACTTCTACAGCAAATGGAAAAATCTGAATCTCACCACGTACTTTCTCCAATTCTTCCTGTTTCCTCATTGTTCAAATGCCGGGCTACTGCTCGGGAATGCCATGAGAACTAAATGAGAATGTTGCAGAAATAAACTCTGACAGTTATAGGTCAGGATGAAAGCAGGAAAGGGCTTTGACTTACGGTTTTTGAATAATTTCTTTGCTTGCTGAATAATTTATTACTGGCACCATATGCCACGGCCTATGAACTTCTATAAAAGTTGTAGTGATTTCATTGTTATTTTATTTCCCAAGCAAACTTTAGTATAGCTTTCTAAAAGGGAAAAAATGTGTAATTTTTAGCAATACATATCATATTTATCTATTTGCTTTATGAAATGGATGTTCAATTTTATATGCTATAACAATCATTTGAATTGATTTAAATTTAATTAAGTTAAATGAAGCTATTAGGATTGTTCCTTATTAATATTTTTCTCATCCTTCCTAAGATTTTATAGGAAATAAAATCTTTTAGCAGCAGATTCCAAGGGACTGAACTAATTGTTGTTGTTGTTGAGTTGCTTCTGACTCTTGCTGACCTTATGGGCATCATTTTACAAGGAAAGACTGTCACTAACAGCTTCTTTGAGCTCATGTTTGGAGTATAAAAATAGGAAAACAAAAAGTGAATAGAAAAGACATTTACTAGCATTATAAAATCTATACACCACTGAAGTTCTCGTTGTTTTTATCTGTTTGTATTTTGTACTCTTAAATTAGTCAAACAGTGCGCTATACTACAAGAATTTTTCAGTCAGAGTACCTAAAATCCACTAACTCAAGGGTCGGTAATCTTAAACACTCAAAGAGCCATTTGGATCCATTTCCACAGAAAAGAAAATACCGGGAGCCACAAAAAACCGTTCCCATGCTGGACTATTTCCTGAGCGGCCACAGAACGTAGCATATGTAGTTGAATTGAAGGTTACATTTTCTTCTGAAACTTTTCTTTCCTTGGATTTATCCATAGTTGGGGGTTGAAAAGCTCAATAAATTGTGCGCTGGCGGGCATTGCACATTGGCGGTTGTGACACATACTTTGAGTGAAAGGGAACCGCAGCAGAGGGGTGAAAGGGCCACATGTGGCTCCAGAGCCACAGTTTGCACTAACTGAATATGTAAAAATATTGGACTCATTACTCCTGTGGAACTGAATTTCCACGATGTTCACACCAGTTTTGTTCACAAAGTTGTGGCCATTGCAGTATCCTTGTGGTTATGTGATTGTCATTTCCAACTCTCCCTACCAGTTTCACACAAGCAATATCAATGGAGAAGCCAGTAAGAAGTCAGAAGTAGCCCCTGCTCCCATTGTTTTTCTGCCCACCCATGGTCATTTGGGTTATCTGTTTAGGCAATTAAATATTGTTATTGAAGTTTGTTTGCCACTACTATTTTTATAGTAATTTTATGATATTATGCTTTTAGATGTTCATGCCCAGCATTTCAGGAAACTATAGTTTCAGGAAACTATGCTACCTTTCTTTTAAAAGATGAGTCAATCAATCACACAAGTTAAATATACAGTAAATTTGAGAGTACCATTATTTGTTCCTCCATATTAAATAAAAGTTTAATATTTCATTATTAAAATCAAGGTTATATGCAATTTGTAATAACCAGTACACTATAAATTATAAATCAAGAGAAGAGATAATAATTTCTGACTAGTCTAAAAATTTCATCCTCATTTAGTAAGTCAGACTGAAACTTAAAGAAGATATAATTTGATGTTATTTTACTGAAGTAAATCTGGTTGGATGTCCTAGATCAGACGTGTCAAACTCAAGGCCTGTGGGCTGAATCTCTGGCCAATGGAGTGCTTAGATCTGGTCCATGGCGTTGCCTGGAAACAATGAAGGACCAGTCCATGGTGCCTTGGTGTGACCCTCCTGAGTTCCATTTTTGGCTGTCCTGGCCTCTGTTTTTGGTGGCAGAGGGCTACAGGAGGCAATCATAGCCAAAACCAGAGCCTGTTCGCTGGCAGAGGTCTGCAGGAGGCTGTTGTGGCCAAAAACAGAGCCCCGAATCAATTCCAGAAGACATAGGGGTTGGGGTTTTTTTTGTTCATTTTGCTTTCTTTCTCTCTATATGAGAAGAAAGCAATGTAAGCATGTAAGCAATGACATGCTTCACTGAGTATTGAAGAGCAGGCTATTGCTGAAACAGATCCTAATAAAAAAGGGTAATTTATTTATTTTTAATCTCAAACTGAGAATTAAATCTTTAATCATTTGATGATTCAAGAGTTTTTCTGGCGGTAGTAACTAACTGAAATACAAAATATAAAATATCTACAAAGAATTTAAACAAGACTTGGCATGTCTTACCTATTGAATTGGCTGGGCTGCAACTGCTATCATGTGTTGGCTGCCATGACATCTTTGCACTATCAGTCACAAAAGCTTTCTCTTGTTTGTCATTTGTTGCATCCTGCATATTTGTTCATGCATAATTCCTCAGATATCTCATTGTAGCCAGACTCCTTTATATATTCCAAGGCTCTCAAGGTGTTTTACATATTTTATCAGCAGGTTCTCAAAACACAGGGGAAAATCCACATGAAGTACTCACTGACTGATGGATTTAAGGTAGACAGAGAACCGGGTTGTAATAATAAATGATGCCCTATCTTCACCTCTACAAATGGTCACTAAAGGCTACTAACGGTTACAGATTACCAACATTTGGCATTTTTGCAATATTTTTTGGGAAGAAACATATCCAATACTATGGGATTTCTCCAACAGAGCCCTACTTTATTTGTTAAATGTATAAACCAAATTATAAATGTGACTTTGTCCCTCATATTGAAATAAAAGCTGTCAGGACTAAACTCACAGATGATTGAGATGGCTTCTGGTAAGGTTCATCAGTGACAGATGTTAGAGGAAATTGTAGGTATGTTCAGAATATGATGCTGAAGAATCCTATTATTATGATTGTCATTTTGTGGTGTTGAAAGATATCCCATCTGTTCCCATCTCTCCAAGAAAAAAACAACAACCCAAAAGGCTTCACTTCTGAAAGCCAGGATTCAATATTACCATATTTTCCTTATTAAAAACAGTTTTACTTTACTTGATCAAGCACAAATAGTGAGCTTGCTTGCTTACTATTGTTTAACAACTCCTGTTAAGCCACTTGTTAGACCTGGAAGCCATCCTTTGTATTGGGCCTTCAGGCCTGCAATAATTACTGCTGTGGAAAACTAGGGGGAGGGATTGTATGGAGCAAGGGTGATACATTGTCATAACATTCCTTTCTCAGAAAGTCAAGGCCGTCTTGCCCTGCACCTGGATGGCTGTAACTGAGAAGTATCTCCAGTTGGGATGGTGCTTTGATTGGACCTTTTGATGGACTTGTAGGTGTTGGGCAGGGACTTGAACTTTGCTTTGGATTGGAAAAACCTGGAAACTTTCAGATTTGAGTATTCCCAGATATGCCAATATGACATCTATAATAAAATGTAGCTTTGAGGAAACTCAAGCCTTGGAATTTTCTTTCATTGGGGGTGTTACTTGGAACCCTGACACAACTCCTGTTAAGTTGGAATTGTGTCATTTCATATTTAATCGTCCAGATCTAACTGTCCTGCCTGAACCTCTGGAGGATTTTCCTGCAGTCTACTTTTAGAGTCAAACTATCTCCTTCTCACCTTATTTTCAACCCAATGTTATGTAAAATAGACACAAACCTCTTTTAAGAAGAGGAGCTACTATGTCACAGAAACAGTGTCATTCTTTCTTGGCATTGTCGTCTTCCCCTGGTTCTTCACTGGTCTCCAAGCCATGCTACTCTCATTGCTTAGTGACACTTACTTATTGTTCCGTGTCATCTGCTAATCTGCACCTAACAGTCTATAGGTTTTGTTATGTACTGCATAACTATTATCATTGCAAATAAAAGTGGGAAAAACCCTGCACATTAAGCGGGAAAAAAGCCTTGGGTAAAAGTAACTGCTTAAGCAAAATGACAGCTGCAGCCATTACATTGTACGCGACGAGGGAAAAATCTGTGGTACTGATTGGACAGCAACGACAGGTGCGAATCTGTTACAGTGAATTAGATACTTGAGGCAACAGCAGAGAAAGTGTTAGATGCTGATTGGATGTGGATTGGATACTTTATTATATTTCTCTTGGTAGTACATGTATAAATAGAAGCACCTATGTATATAGTTTTTGATCACATCATATTTATTATTGCTATTAATAAAAGATGCTTGAGTCTCTTTGATTACTTCAAGAACTTAACAGGTTTCTTCAGATATTTCCCATTGCTTCACAATCAGAATGGGTGGCATACATTTGATCCTTATTATAGCCATTTCATTGGCTAAGGGGTCATTGCTCCATGGTTTTAAATGTGGCGAACAATTTCCCATAGCCTTAACAAAACTTAAGTTTGATTGACCACAAAACCCAGACAATTGCTAAAAGAGCAGTAAAGAGATACAGAAGACTGATGCATTGCAGCAGACAAATTACCAGTTGTCTCATTTTTGCAGTCCAAGTATGGCAGCTCTAATTTAGCTGTATACTGTATGCTTATCCCACCTTAAACACTGTTTCTTTATTGTCTGCTGAACTGTATCTTTCATACTGTAAAACCTCTGGCATGCTAAATCAAATATCAACTCAAGCCACAGAACAACATAAAGGATAGCACAATAATGGAAACTTCGGGATGCCAAATAAGTTGGAAAGGAGACTTTTTGAAAAATGAATTATATAATATAAAGAAAGCAAATGCAATAGAATAGATGGACAGTTTTAATAAAGAACCTTCGTTTTGTTGTGGAACACAAAAGTGCATCAATGTGTTTGGTGCTAAGAATGACTTTGGCATTCCCCCCCCCCCCCCGGTTGGTATAACATCATATGAAATATTACAGTTCTGTAATAACTTTGAAATGTGCCATTTAGGTTTCAATGATATATTTTTGAAAGCCAATTTTTCTGGCAACACTGGAAATCTTGTTGGCAAACGAAGTGCAAAATCTCCATGGCAAACAACAGATATTAGTATTTCCATTTCATATGAGATTTTCCCAATACAATCCTACAATGATATAAGTTTTCCCTGGAAGAATGTGTCATAAAACTATTAGGTGCTTTGAACCTAAATTCAAACTATGTTAGAAATTTGAGGTGGTTTTGTTGTGAGTACAGTTCCATGGTGGTGGTGATGAAGATGTAATTAAATTTGTAAAATTTCTAGCATACAGGCTAACACTAATAACTGAGAATGCTTATACATTTTTTAAAGGTCCATCTATTCCAGTGATAAAGCATGACCGAACTGAAGGAGAAGTGACTGTGATGCCTGCAAAATGATAGTGCTGTCAGAAATGACACTGCTAGATTGGAAAATCTTAATTATGAAGGTAGCACTTTGTACTACTTTGTCAGAAATTAATTGGCATCGCTCCTCAGTTGCTTTTGCTTCTCTATTGTGGCAAGACTTGTATTTATGCTTCTATTCTGTGGAATGAAGTACATAATTAGATACCAAAAGATCCATCCTCTGCAGATGTAATGATCTAGTTAAGTCACCAGTTTTGCTTCAGCCAATCTTTTGCTGACTTCAAGAATAGCACTCCTATCAGCAATCAAATTATTCAAAGGCTGTCCAGTCTGCTAGGACAAAAATGCTGTTCCAATGTTATTAGAGAGATCAGATAATTACTGATGTGTCCTTCCCTAGTCTCAAAAACTTTGGCATTTTGATTGTTAAAAATAGTGCTAGACATTCTCAAAGTGCCTTTTTATATAGGAGTCATAAAAATGTACTTGGAATGATCCTGAAAATAAGAAATCAGGGACTGGCAGGTGAAAGTGATATGTTATGTTATGCACTGTGTTATGCAAGGGTACTGAAAGGACAGGCACTGATGTGGGACATCCTGCACTGTGGCAAGGGTTGTGTGAATGAGTCATCTTTAATAGAGCAGCCTTTTTTCATCATTCTGTCTGCAACATCCCAGGCTTCGATGCAATTGCAAAGGAGGTATCAAGAGATAATCTCCCTCTTGGGTTTATTCCAGTCCAAAAAGGCTGCAGAGCAGGGGAGGAGGAGGAAATCCCATCATTTATGCCACATCAGGAAATAACCTGCAAAAAACATTACGGTCCTGTGAATGATATAGGAAAAATAAGCCTCTTTGCATGGGAGGAAAACTTTCAAACACTGGGAAGCAGAACATTTTAGCACAGTACTTTGTTTCATCTTCCCTTGAAAACACCTATTTTTATTATTGTTAAAAAAAGTCAGTTAAATATTACTTTAAAAAACAGAGAGGCAGGGACTCATGCAGGGTTGCCACCTACAAGGGATTAATAGAAATGGCAACATTGACCTGTTTGGTCAGGGAGAAAAGAAAAAGTGATTTATTAAAACACTGGAATCCTTTTGTGGAGGTTTCTTCTCCTTTTTGCTCAAAGAAGAAAATTATGAAATGAAGACTTAATGGCGTTAATGATAGAAAAAGATGAGAAATTGATATGGGGTTGAAAGGATTTCTGGAGAAGATAAGAGGGAGGAAAGAGGAGGAGCATATCAATATTGATTGAAAACAAGAAAGTCGCTATATTTCATAAGTTGTTTCTTTTTTCTTTCTTTTCTCTCTTTTTCTTTACATTTGTCTTTCACTTTAAGAATATTAAACTAATGATAAAATCCCTAACATGCTAGACTCAAGTATCTTGCTAACACACTTGTAATTTTACAGCACCAGTACTTTTAATGGAATTTTACTAGTGGAAAGCTAAAAATCTTCCATTAATGAACTAAAATGAGAGCTGGTTTTCCATGTAACATAATACTGACAAATATTCTCCACTCTATTACCATGCACTGCTGGCTTCAAGAATCAGCAATAAGGAGTAATAATTTGCATTTTTATGAACTTCATTCTGTGAGCAAATCCTGTGATGAGCCACTTTAGTTGTATGATGCCTGGATCGTTATCCATATATAAAAGCTCGTGAAAAGCATAATTGGAAATGCAGGAGAGAGAGAGTGAGTGAGAGAACTTTTTAAAAAAGCAGTTATTACCTGGAGCTGGGAATAATGACAATTGGCTTGTGTGCTCAGCTGCATGCTTTCTCAGTAAACATTCTTCCATTTAATCTGGTAATTGGCTTTACCCAGGCAAGTATGCAGATTTTTCCATCTTGATTAAGATAAAAGTTCTGGGATATTTCTTTTAACCATTTGGTTCTGATTCTAGACTTTCAAATTGATATCTTTTTGATCCCTGACCCTTTCATCTTGATTCCTGGTTGGCTGTGATACCATCTCTTGATTTGAATTTGGAATTTGCAAAACATTCAGTCCCCAGAATGAAACATTCTGAAAAAATCCAGAATATTCTAGTATTCCTTTGGAAACCAGTTCATTCCAGTCATTCCAGTACATTAGGGATCTTCTTTTTTTTCACTAACAGTAACATTCACATGCAAATGGATTCAACTGTACTGCTAAGTTAATTTCTTCCACAATATAATTTTTAATAAAAGAGTCCATAATCAGGAGATTCCGTGAAATATGTCTCATTTATTTCATGACTCCATGCAATATGAAACAATTTCCTTTTTTTTCATAATAAATTCTCTATGGGTAAAAACATGGATTGGAAAAAATTGGATTTGAAGTTCCGATGATCATCAACCCTTGTGTCACATGATCAAACCTTGGGTGCTAGGCAACCAGGAAGCATTTATGACTGTTTGAAATGTCCCAGTCACATGGCCACATTCCACAATAGTTTGGCTAAAAAAACCAGATACATAGTGAGTTTGGTTGGCTTAATGATCATGACAGTCTCTTCATGACTTTATAACCATGGTATTTGTGTAACTATTGCCATAAAAAAGGTTGTGAAATCAGATCACTCACATGACTGACCTGTTTTATGACTGTCATAGCTTAATGGGCACTCTTCAGTAAGGTTGTAAGTCAAGGACTACCTGTGAACAGTTTTTCTGTCAAATATGAGGAAAACTTTTGGAGGATCCAATCTGGATTGGTTTCTGGGACCAGAGGTTTAATATTATAAGATTTCTGACTCATGATAGAGCCCATCTCCAGGAAACCTCTCTCTAGTTAAAAGTTCTTGAGGATGGGTTCTAGCATGAGTCCAAAAACCTTGGACAACCTTGAACTGTGCCACATATGGTCTGACCTAATCATAGTACATAGTACAATATCTTATATGTCAACAACTACTTCAGCTTCAACTGCAATAATACTTGGGCAAACAATGGATACAAACTCAAGGTAAACCGCTCCAAACTCAATTGTAGAAAATACGACTTCAGCAACAGAGCGGTCAATGCCTAGAATTCTGTACCTGATTCCGTTATTACTTCCTCAAACCCCATAGCTTTAACCTTAAACTATCTACCGTGGACCTCACCCCATTCCTAAGGGCTCTGTAAGGGGCGTGCATAGGTGCACCAGCGTGCCTACTCTCCCTGTCCTACTGTCCACATGCGCTCATGTCCATGTTTATACTTATACCAGTTATCTCATGCATGTATGACAAACAAAATAAATAAAATAAAAATAAAAAAGCTTTAGTTCAAACTTTAGTTTAGACTTCTAAATGATTGATATGCCTGATTACATATCAGTGTTTCCTATACAAGCATGTCAAAAACAGAAATCCTATTGAAAATAATCAAAGTCTGCATAGTAAATGGTTTACATATTTGTTGTATGCATCCCAACAACCTAATACACAAATTGGTACCATCTGTGACAAACGTCACAGATTCCAGTCTGAGAAGCAGTAAAGTTATGTGATAGCTGTCAACTCAAATTTGGACATTTATTCAAATGCATGCATCAAATTCAGTTTGATGTTATAAAATGGCAGAGTTCATTCTACTTTACCGTTTAAAGTTCTTGTTTGCTTGAGTTTACTCACTTGGTTGGGTTTCCCTTCACTTTTTCCCTTCCCACCATTTGCATCTGTCTCTGTCTCTGTCTCTGTCTCTCTCTGTCTGTCTGTCTCTCTCTCTGTCTCTCTCTCTCTGTCTCTGTCTGTCTCTGTCTCTGTCTCTGTCTCTGTCTCTCTGTCTCTGTCTCTGTCTCTCTGTCTCTGTCTCTGTCTCTGTCTCTGTCTCTCTGTCTCTCTCTCTCTCTGTATATATATATATATAAAAATAAATGGTTACCATGATAACAGTGCTTGGTGGAAACTGCTGGTGGGGAGAAGAGCCTGTGGCCTAGAGGTTAATATAACTGCCT
>JANHFP010005378.1:4212-15886 GCA_032468135.1 Calamaria suluensis | reverse complement strand
TGAATGAATGAATGAATGAATGAATAAATAAATAAATAAATAAATAAATAAATAAATAAATAAATAAATAAATAAATGTGGAAGTGTTGTTTTATAAGCTGAATCATATCTGAAAATTACAGCAGTTCATCTGTCCAAGAAAGATGGTCAGATGTGATATAGAAGTGGTTCTGAAACTATGTGTAGAATTGCCCTTTAAACAGACAGATGTCACAGTGCCCCTTGGATGATGGCATTTTTGGAAATTAAAGTTGCTCTGTTCTTGTTCCTTTCCTGCTCTCCTGTGCTAGAATGGTAATAAAGAAACTTGCCTGAATCCTGTCTGAACAGCAAAGAAATGGGCGCTTTAGAATTTGTCAAAGACTGGTCATTTTGAAAATAAAGGATTTTCAGGATGAGGATACATTACTACATACATTGCTATACATTACTATATGCATTACTATTCCATGTAAGAATAGTAAGACATGTCATAATTCAGTTATTAAAATAATTTAATGCTGACACGTCATAATTCAGTGCTGCAACATATGCTTTGACATGCCATAATTCAAGGCTGCAACATATGCTTTGCTTGCTATAAGTAACAATCCAAAGACCTCTACTTAGTGTTGTCTTGAAATACTTAACACCCCTTCGTGAGTTAATAGAAAACATATATGCTGATATCGGTGGCCATCTGGGAGGCAATTGCTTCATTAGGAGAATAGGCTTAAACCAGAGTGAAATGCCAAAAAGCATTTTATTAATAAATATTATGGAGAAAGAAAAATATACCAATTTGCATTCACATATTCTCCTCTTACTAGGAAGCTCGCAAGTCAGTGACAAGGGTCAGACCCACTGCAGCCAACTGTTACACAATACTTCTTCTTCCTAGGACTTTAAAGCTATGCTGAGGTCTAAAAAAATCTATCTGGGGACTTTTGCTATCTTTTTCTATTTTTCTTAAGAGATAGAGAGTATAAACAATAATACTTAGAGGTCCTTTGGTCATACAACGTATCAGTCACTTGGACATTAGTTAGAGGAATTCTGAGTTGAAGTCCACCAGCCTTAAAGTTGACAAGGTTGAAGAGCCCTGATCTAAACAATCCTTTTTGCACACTTACATATCCATATCACAAACTTCCTGCCAATCTTTTGTGATGTCGGTGGCCATTACCCAAGGTTAACTCAGCCTTCCATCCTTCCAAAGTTGGTCAAATGAGGACCCAGATTGTTGGGGGCAATATGCTGACTCTGTAAACCACTTAGAGAAGGTTATAAAGCACTATGAAGTGGCATGTAAGTCTACATGCTACTGCTACTGCTATATGAAATATGATGACGCCACTACTGGTTCTTACCCTGCCTCTATCCCAATCACCGAAGTCACTTGATTTTCCAGCAAGGTACTGGATAGCAGAGCTTTAGAGATTTTACAGCTGCAGTTGGAGGTCTTATCACTGTCAGAGAAAATATGGAGGTAGTCCTCAATTTACAACCACAATTTAGCTCAAAATTTAGATTTGCTCCATTTTATGACCTTTCTTGCCACAATTGTTAAGTAAATCACTGTAGTTATTAAATTTGCAACACAGTTGTTGAGTGTATCTGGTTTCCCCATTGAATTTGATGGTCAGAAGGTTACAAAAGGTGATCACATGACCCCCAGGAAACTGCAACTGTCATAAATATGAGTCAATTGCCAAGCATCTGAATTTTGATCATGTAACTATGGAGATGTTTAATGGTCATTAATTGGAGAGCAGCCAAGAGTCACCTTTTTGCTACTGTGAGTTTGAACGGTCACCAAATGAATTGTTGTAAGTCAAGGACTACTGTTATTTCTGCCACAGCTGTAGTGTATCTGCAAAGGAAATATTTAATTTGCAAAGCTGAAACTCTGTAGACCTTGTGGGCATGGTGCTTTCCATAAAATCAAAAACTTTGCCTTATCTTGTACTAGTTTCTGAGCTCAGATAAGTCTTATCTCTCCCCATGGAGGTTTAGCTACTATAAGATTGGGCCAAGATTAGCTCTTCTTTCATAGGAATATTTAGTGCAACAGAAAAAAAGGGTCTTGGTACCCCTGAAGCCATGAGAGAAGCTCATCTCACATTCCTACTCATCCACTCAGCTTAGGTAATTATAGCTAAGGATGGCAGAAACATTTGAACAGCAACTTGGAACACGTAAATATTTATATCACAAATGCTTATTTTATAAGTCTGGAGAATACAAGGACAAATTCAGGTCCCTGAGCCTATCTCTCTTCTTTCAGTTCTTGACCATCCAGGTTTTAAAAAGATAGATAGAAAACTGATTGGTTCAAGAAATGAAAAGATGAGCACTAATCCTATAGAGCAGGATTGGTTTCACATTTTTCTCTTGGGACTCCCTCCCACTTTTAAACAATTCAGGAGGTCCTCAAAACCTTTTCTTTGTATGCATTATATTTAGTGATATTTACTATGTTAAAAATTTATATTGATGCATTTGCTGCCACTACTCTTAATTACTTGATGAGATTATAATACTGTATTTTTTTAAAAAAACATAGACTGGCAAAATTTTGATTTTTTGGGGATCCCTGTGGGGGACCCCAGAAATCCTAGGATTATGAAACGCTCACATAGAAACTTGACTGGGACTCTAAATCATCAATGCATCAGCCAACTTCATCAATATGGATATCTGCAGCCCTCACCACAGTGGGTTGCTAATGCATTCTCTTCGCCTGACCTCTATTCTTTTTTTTAATGATATTTATTACAAATTTTTACAAAAACAAAAAAACATACAAAGTCAAACACAAAATAACGAAGAAAAATTAAAACAAAACAAACTTTGATGACAAACATCCAAAAAACCAAATGTGTTATATATTAAACAAAACGAACATAAAATATTAAAAATACCATGTAACTTCTTACTTATAATTGCAACTTTCTCTAACATTGCTATTCTAAATCTTCACCCCTTCTATATCTCCCTTTTGTTAAGAGGCCTGACCGCTTCTCAATGAAGGATAAATTCAGTCTTGCCAGAAGTCAGTCAGAAGACATCCCAAATTGGGTTGATACCAGACAACAAAAGCCTAACTGCTTCTTGATATCTTCTTCTCTATCTTGACATGATGAGACTTGTTATCTCCTGCTCAGATATAATTGGAAAAGTAGGAGGAAGTGACACTTCCCAAAAAAGAAAAAGGGACTAGAATCAATGTATGGTTTTCTGGTGAAAACAGTGATGTAGTAGCAGGAAGACATTTTGATTAACCTCATGATGCAAAAATAGCTCTTCAAGTGTTAGTTAAATGACAAATGTGGGGAAAATGGTATATATATACATGGAAACAGAGGTGTGGGAGGACAAGAAAAGTAACTCCTTGCTATTTGCTGGTTGGGCTGAGACCTAGAAGGCCTATCAGCTCATTTGGGGTTTCACCTTGAAATGTTTCATCTGCAAAAACGTCACAAAGCATCCAATTTCCAATGCAAAAACCTCTGTTCCAATGCGAAACAAACCACAGCAACCATTTTGCAAATGTCCAAACAAGTCCTTTGGTTTAAATGGGAAAGAATGCTTTAAAAATAAACATCATAGGAAGGAAAGAATGGAACAAAAAAAATATTGCTCCTATCTAATCTACAAATGAGTTTAGGGGAACATCATTTTTTTTAAAAAAAAATTTATTAAAGTTCACAAATAAAAAGATACAAAAACAAAGACAAACTAGAAAAAATATGAAAAGTAAAAGAGGAAGAAAAGTGAAATTTTAGAACATACACCATAGAAGGGGAAGGAACAAAAAACTTGTTCATTCTTTACTGTTCTTCTAAATACAGTATTTCATGTTTCTTTTTATTTTCTTTTTAAACATGGAGAGAAAAAATAATTGTCTTGATTGCTGCTATTTTAGGTATTAGTAATAGAGTTGGTACTTTGCCCGGTAATGTTTTATCAGGGAGAGTTTGCTGCCAAAGGTCCTGAATAGCAAAATGATGACATATTTACCAGATGATACAAAGCCATAGCAGTCAGAAGGTAATTGCACATTGGCCCTTCAGATGTTGTCAATCACTAATTCTTATGATTCAAGTCAGCAGTGCCAATGTTACAGTTTATGGTAATTGAAATCTGGCAACATCTGAAGCTGGATTATCACCTAGTTGGGCTGAAATTGAGAATTTGGCTATAGTCCAATAATGATACAAGCCAGGATGAACCAGATGGTCATTTTGGTTTTTTAGGACAATAATTTTAATAAATTTTAAAAGAAAAGCCAGGAAGGACACTTACAAGCTCCTGTTATTCCACCAAAGTTTGTGTTACAGATGATGGTGAAGATTTTCTGAGTTGCCACAGGATTATTTCTCTAGTGGCAAAATACCAATATAGCTTCCACAGAGGAAGACATGTCACCTATACCACACTGGTGCTTAATGCAAAAACTCTTTGTTAACAAAGAATTCTAGGGTTGGCACTCTGACTTCCTGAAATCATAGATTCCTTTACAAAAGAAGAAAACTACTTCACTCTAGTTACAATTGCTTTTGCAGTCCTGATTTTGTTTTCTCATGCATTCAGAATCTGAAAAAATCCCAGTCAAAAAGTGTTTGCATGGTAGGTCCTTGTTAACATTTAGGCAAGTACTTATCATGAAGTTTGTGTTTCTGTGGTTAAACTTTCTAGGACACAAGCCAAATTCTCTTTATGCATTCTTTGCTTGTCTGTGCAGTACCATCTGGCAGCCTTAGGATTGTGGCAAATGTGTAAAGCAGAAACACCCATCCATGAAGCATAGATAGAAAGAAAGCAAAAATGATTGTTTTTGCTTCAGCACTGTGTTTCCAAGCAATATTGGCACCTTAAATAACTTACACCAGTTTTTAAAGACTTTTATAATCCATAAAAGGATGACACCAAAAGTGTCAAGAAAGTTCATCTTCTAAAGTTTTATTAGGCAACACTTCTCTTATATTGCTTGTTTGAAGCAGTCAGCTTCCATGAACAACTTTAATAGGCAGCAACAGTTTTCATAGGCTTTCAAACCATTTGTTAACATTGGCTGATGGTTCCAGCTATTTTGCCTTAAATGGTAGATCTGTCGATTCCAATCTTACAAAGTCCAGCCACTTAGAAAGCTATGGAAGATATTTTAAGTGGCTTCCCTTAATAACGTATTTGAATAATCTAAATGTAAATTTGCCAGCATGGAAATTAATGATAACTGCCACTTTTGCTGACAAAACAGTCAAAAGGGAAATTTTATCATGATTAAAATTGATTTAGTATACACATGTGTCTTTTATCCTCATCCTCAACTTACAGGTGAAACTCAAAAAATTAGAATATCCTGCAAAAGTTCATTTATTTCTGTAATGCAACTTAAAAGGTGAAACTAATATATGAGATAGACCCATTACTTGCAAAGCAAGTTGGTTCAAGCCTTGATTTGTCATAATTTTGATGATTATGGCTTACAGCTCATGAAAACCCCAAACTCACAATCTCAGAAAATTAGAATATTACATGAAATCAATAAAACAAGGATTCTACATAGAACAATATCGGACCTCTGAAAAGTATAAGCATGCATATGTACCGTACTCAGTATTTGGTTTGGGCCCCTTTTGCAGCAATTACTGCCTCAATGCAGCGTGGCATGGATGCTATCAACCTGTGGCACTGCTGAAGTGTTATGGAAGACCATGATGCTTCAATAACAGCCTTCAGCTCTTCTACATTGTTCGGTCTCATGTCTCTCATCTTTCATTGATCTCTATCAATGAGATTCAGAACTTCAAAGCAATTCCTCATCTTCTCATTGCAAATGGTGTGTATATATGTCTGGTGCAATCCAAATTTCTTTACTACTGGTTATGTGGGTGTGGCTTGGTGGGCATGGCAGGTTAAGGATACTGCAAAATCTCAATTCCCACCCAACTCCAGGGGAAGGATACTGCAAAATTTCCATTCCCACCCAACTCTGGGGGTAACTAGAGGTGGTATTTGCTGGTTCTCCAAACTACTCAAAATTTCCGCTCCTGGTTCTCCAGAACCTGCTGGATTTCACCCCTGGTATATGTTCAAGATCCTGACATGAAACAAGTTGGACTTAAGAAATGCACGTGAGCAGTTCAGGATTTGTTTCACAATTAACTAGAGGAGCCACAGAATGAAATTAAATAAGGCAAAGCCAAGGGTCTGAGGAAGAGACTTAACATAGCTTTTCAGAGAACTGTCAGAAGAAATATTATGGTATTACAAGGACATCTGTAAAGACAAAGATAGAAACAAACAAACCCCAAGGAAAATCTTCCAAAAACTATCCGGTTTCAGAAGGTGGTTGCAAACTCAAACTGGAATATTAAGGATGGCAATGGACAGATAGTAATCGACTTAAAGAATATCAGAAAAGGATTGAAGGAACATACTGAAATTCAGTACAGTAGAGATGTCAACAACCTAGATACTTTAGAAAACAGTCTTTCTTTATAGAAAGTACTACTATTAAAAGGCAAAGTTAGATAATTACTGTGATCATTACCAATTCAGAAGGCTACAATAATTAGAGGCATATTTACAGAAACACGACAAGCAAATATGACAAGAAGAATATGAAAAGTTTCCAACCAAATTAAGTTACCAAATCTGGATAACGGCTAACAGTTTTGAAGAGTTCAGTCTATAATTTAGCAGATTGTACAAAGCTATCACATCAAATGTTTCATCTCACATGATAGCAAAAGAACGCTTAAGTTTATCCAATGGAGATTACAACCATATATGGAAAGCGAGATTATTTTGAATGTTGGTGCTGAAGAAATCTAGGAATATCATGGGCTGCCAAGAAAGCATACAGATCCAGGCTTATCACTTGAGACACAAACAATCAAGTTCAAATTATTGCGTTTTGGACATATATGTAAAGACTTAGCTTCCTGGAGAATTCTGCAATGCTAGGAAAGGTGGAACGAAGACAAATAGCAAGTTGGATGAATTCAATCACATTGGCAGGGGATGCACTATTGGAAGATCTGAAGGACTAAATTGGCAACAGACTGTCCTCAAGAAAATCTATCTATGAAGTCATTAGATTTGATATCAACTTGATGGTACATCATAAAGCAATCATTTCACTTTCAGGTTAACAGATCTGAGAGAAAATAGCAGTAGTGAAAATCAAAACTCAGTATTCATAGGGAGATCAAGTGAATGTGAATCCAATATTTGACAGAAGATAAGAAAAAGAAAAAAAGAGATGTCCTGTTTCAGAAATCTGGTTCTGAGGAATAAGTAGAAAGTGTTGTATTTGTGACACAAGGTAACTCACTTTAAGCAGAATGATATGACTACCTAAAGCAGGGGTCAGCAACCTTTTGGACCTCAGGGACCACTAAATTCGTAATTTTAAATCCCTTGGACCACTAATATGATCTGCCTAATGACCAGCTGGCTGGGTGTGGCTAGGTAGTCATGTGACTTGGTGGGAGTGGCCAACTTGATGTCACTCACATTGAGGGATTTCTACTCACTCCTACTCCCTCCTAGCCTGCCCGCATGGGCACCTTAGGGCCCCAACAGGAAGTAGTTGCTGGAGCTAAGCAGCCAACTTTGAGGACCCCTGATTTAGTGTAATATTAAAAATGCAAATATTTTTTCTGCAGACCACCAAAATTTTCTCAGGGACCACCAGCGGTCCATGGACCACCAGTTGGTGACCACTGACCTAAAGCAACATATTTGTTTGGTATTAAAAAAACAGTAGATTATTGATTGTGCTGTGTATTATAATTAACATTTTTGACTGCATCTGAAAAGTTTCGGCAACTTTGGGTTAGTCTTCTGCATTGACTAACATTTGAAAGACTTTTATCCATGGGTCACTTTTGTTTGAAGATTGAGGTTTTCATAAAGTTATTATTTCTTTTAGATTCAGATCAAATTTTAAAGTACTTATGGTTGGACCAACTTAAAAAGAAAGTTCAGTTGATCTCGCTTTTTATAAAAGGCAAGCGGTAAGCAAGGGCTCTCAAATGCATATCTTCAGAAATAATTTCCATATAACAACTGAAATGTCATCGGTCATGCAATAAATTGTTACTGCTCTATTCTGCACCATGTTTGTTGTTTCTTTTGTTATGACATGCAGAACTGAGGAAAGAAAGAACAGTTGCAGTATTCTAATAAAGAAAGAACAGTATTCTAATAAAAAAGTACCTTGTATATTGACTTTTAAATAAAATGTCATAAAAATATACTTTAGTTACATAGTTGACTTTAGCATATCAGTGACAATTTTCATTCTTGTACCTTTTTAATTAGAGAAGAATTTTCACAGAGACAGAGTGGTTTGTTTTGGTACAGAATTTAAACAAAGGGGCAAGAAAAGATTGATGTGCAATCATGGAATTTGTTTGTTCTTGCTAATTTTATCCTAGAGTCTGTGAGGTCCACCGGTAGCATCAACATTTAAGTTATTTCTCTGTCAGGATATGCATTTATAAAAAAAGAAAAAATGAGTGGTTGAAAACTTGTAAAGTTAAAGTTCAAGTTGTAAAACAACAACAACGAAGGCCTAATCCCTATGTGTCCCACAACTGTTTATTCTTGGTGTTAGAGGAATACGAGAAATACTTCTGTGATGTCTAAAGAATTCCAGTTTCTTAGGGAATGTGCTAGAGTCATTTGGTCTCAGCTTCAAGCTTCTTAACTCAGGCTCCTGGTATGGGAGATGGAATTTACAGGATGGAATATTTCACAGAGATTGCTCTGGAGAAGAAGAGAAACTTCTGGTTAACTGGGTTCACATATTTGGCTTAGCATTATTGGTGAACACAATCTGTGGCTGCACTCAATTAAACTTTCTTCTTTCAAAAAAATAATTTTATTAATTTAAAATTATTCAGCAAAAAATAAAAACAATTGAAACATTAACGACACAATGTTGCCGTATAACTAATTACTGCCTGGAATAGTCTCTGTGATGAGCTGAAGGGCAAAAGGGTAGCTACAAACTTGGTCCCTCCCATATTTGGGCAACTAGGTATCTTCACAAACACACACACACACACACACACACACATATAAAGAAGCAAAAGTATAAAAACAAAGTAACTGCCAATTTATTTTATATAAGATTTCAATGAAGCTAAAACTCAACCCTTGGAATGCAACCAATCTTTCTGACTTCAAGCAACATACTGAACCATCAACTAACTAACTACACACATCAGGTTTGCATAGCACATTAGGTGGATGGGCAGTTTATATTTTAGGGTTGTCATACATAGATAGCTTATTTGTGACAGAAGAAGATAGTAGTATCTCATGGGCATTAATTTAGGTTGAAACTATAATTCAAATGCCTTTGAAACATGTATGCTAACAAACAGAACTTTGGCTTAGTACAATGTGGGAATCTAAGCTGAGTGATTTTCAGCCACTCACCAAGCTTATTTTACAAGATGGCAATAAACTAAAATGAATGGGGAGAATGACATATCCTACTGATGACATAGCTCTACCCATCTATTTATTACTCCATGCTAATTTTTTTAAAAGTAAAGTATCATTTCTAATTTGGATGTTGAATTTGGGCTGGAAGAAGATATTTGGTGGAGTAAAGCAGGTGGCAAATGCACCTTTATTTAAACACAATTTCTACTCCCTAGACCAGTGATGGCTAACCTTTTTGCCTTCAAGTGCCAAATGTGGGGGGTGCCCAAGGGGTTGCATGTCCATGTGCCCACACCCATAATTCAATTCACCCCACCCTCCCTAGAAAGGCTCTGGATCCTGGGGTGAGTGAAAAACAGGCCTTTCCCACATTCCCAGGCACTCCAGAGGTTGGAAACAGCATCTTTCCCAACTTCTGGTGGGCCCCGAAGGCCCAAAAATCAGCTGGCCAGCACATGCATGTGCATCAGAGCTGAACAAGGGCAACACTCATGTTGCCAATCAATACGGCTCCGCGTGCCACCTGTGGTACCCGTGCCATAGGTTCGCCATCACAGCCCTGGACCCTCAAATGCAGTTGGAAAATGAACTATGGTTGGTTGTTTTTTGTAAAACATTTTTAGTGATTTTCATAGGGTGGTAGGTATTGGGACAGTTATAATTCCATTTTAATGCAACAAAATGGCATTCAAGTTTACATGGTCTATTCTGAAATATATATACACTTATATCTTTATATAATATGTTATTTTACATTTTGATATTCCGTCGGTCCTCTGAAGGACTGTTCCTGCTCCAGCACTTCGAGTATGCATTACAACTTATTACTTAATTTCCAGTTCCAAAATATCTCTTTCTTATATTACCAAGCATTAATTTTCAACATTATTTTTGGTCTTGAGATCTCAACTTTCTGGGTGACATCCCCCCCCCTATTCCTGGGACAAGGCTGTTGAGGCTCCCCTTTCTCATTTTCTGTTAATTTCCCTTCATCACCCCTCCCTCTGGTCTCCAAATCTCCTTCTAGGAGAGTGCTATGTTCTTTATAGAAAGATTCCACTTCACTCATATTATTTAGTTTAAATCTTTTTTTCTTCCCAGAACATATGGTTGTTTTTTCTTCCTCTGCCAAGTACAGTATGAAGAACAAACAACAAAACACACATATGCACACAAAGCTTTATTACCCCACGTTCCAAATTATTTTTAAATTCCTCACCCTACTCTGAACAAAAAGCAAATAAAATAAAATTGAACATAATGTGGTATTCTTTGACAGTATTCCTGTTAAGAATCTGGAACTTCCATTGTGCTTTCTATAGCACACAGCATTTCATAATTTATTAATTAATTTATTTATTATGATGCTCATCTCACTCTCAAGTGACTCTGGGTGGCTTGCAACATCGTAAAACAGAGATAGAAACATTAATATTAATTCCGTTAATTCAACAGTTTGACTCCTAGCTACCTATATTCTCTTCTGCTGGGCTAAGTAATGGGAACATCTAACTGAACAAAGTTAACATTTTGCCTGTTTCATTCAAATATAATGAGTGAATTGCTAATGAATTGTCAGGCAACAAGAAAAGCATGGAGAGTTACTTCTAAGCAGGTTCCTCAACTATAGATATAAATCTTGCCAAACTAAAGCAAGTACTTGCATCCTTAAAAGTACTGTGTTTCCCCAAAAATAAGACAGGATCTTATTTTCTTTTGAACCCCAAAATAAGGGCTTGGCCTTATTATTGGGGGGGTGTCTTATTATTTTGGGAGTGCAGGAGGCCCCGGGTGGCCTGCAGATTCACATCTCGGAGTCAGTCAGAGAGACGCTCCCGCTGCGCACCACCATCAAGTCCCTCCCCTTTCACGGTGTGTGTGTGTAGAACGTAAGTGGTCCAAAAGACAGCAAGCTGTGCAAGTGCCTGTCCCCCCCCCCCCACTTGTGTGCCTCCCAGGCCTCACCAGGTTGATGTGAGGTGAGCAACAGGTCCTTGAGGAGTTTGCAGTCAATGCTGCTGGCACCCACCAGCAATTGCATGAAAGTCATGGCCTGGGCCAGCTCCCCCTGCAGGGGCCAGCTCCAGCCATCACCATAGAGTGGGCAGCACACTCCCAGAGTGGCTGTTGCCCTGGCTGTGGTTTGGAAGCCGCAGAGGCAGAGCTTGAGGAAGAGAAAGAAAGACTTCTGCTGCTTCTCTTGCATGCAGCCAAAAGCAGAAGC